>SRPT01000180.1:0-44393 GCA_018360205.1 Claviceps digitariae
TCTTTTTTTTTTTTTTTTCTTTTTTTTTTCTTTTTTTCGTGGTGCTATCGGTGCAGGGGCAAGTTTAGAAGATGTGTCAACACAGACAAAACGACAAAATGGGTGGACGGACGCATTTTGGTGGACGGGAGGAAGTCTGGTTGGGGAGGAATGGGGAGTGTTTACGCGTGAATACCCCTGGCTTTGTATTTGTCCTGTCTTTTTTTTTTCCTTTCTTTATTTGTTTCCTCTCTTTTTTTTTTCTTCCTTCTTTTATATATATACACACGCATATATTTTTTTTTTGGAGATGCGCGATAAGAAAAGAAAAGTCTTCATGTCATGCATAAATAAAGATTCAAGACGTGATTAGGATCCGTAATGGATTAAGGTAATCATCTATAGTGACAGGGCGATAATCTGTAATGGACAAGGTGATTATCTATAGTCACGGGGTGATGATATATAGTGACAGGGTGGTGATCCTAGTGACAAGCTGATAATCTATAACGCACCAGGTACATCACACGTATCACATACATGAATCCTGACTCCTCACCCCGCAGGCTCTCCTTCCTTCCTTCCTTCCATGCACCCACTTATGTACATCGTCGTTGTCGGGTTTTAATCTATTAATTTGCCTTTTGAGCCTCTTCTGCCGCTGTTAGATGAGTTTTTTTTTTCAAAGACAGAATCTATCTTTGGGAATGGTCGGGGAACGGTGTGGTTTGTTAGCGGAGGGATTTGATGGGCTTTGGATCCTTGCGCTTTGGGTTGGGATGATGCTGGCGGGAGGGCGGGAGGTTTGTAAATGTTCATCATGTACCTGTGTAGATGTTGATTGTTTACGTACGACACGTATAGATGTGTACATGCTCATCATTTGACGCACCTACCTCTGTAGATGGGCACAAAATGTATTCATTGTACATGTGGGTTTATGTGCAGAACGGTATCTATTACTCAGTCTACCCACGACGTGTAGGAATGTGTATATAGCAATAAGTTGACATATCCGTCTCGGTATATATCTATCTATACTGCACGACAGCATAGGCTATTCCTCCAAAGCCCTTTAACGTTATTGTTACGTCAAAATACTGAACCGCCTACTACAACTTGAATCCCGTCTGCCGGGGCTAGGGGAGAACCCGACTACCGACTCCCGACTCGTGCGAGAACTTTGATTAAAGACCCTGGACACGGGCGGGATACAGCACAGGCGAAGATGAAGGTTTAAAAGAGAAATGGCACATATCGCACTAAATAGAGTTTGATTGAAACGAAAAGGGTTCCTTCCGCACATTCCCTTTGCTATGCAAATAATGCAGTTGAGCTAAATTTGTAATAACTGAGTGGCTATAGCGCGAGGATTGTTTTTACTAGGCTTATGATGGTTAAGTCAATGCTTTATATGTTTTCTCGACTGCGGAACGTGGAGAAACATCCTGCCTTTGTTGCTGAGCTGGGCGTACTAGCTTGAGAGGACAGTTAAAGAGATTCTTGTAAAGGCAGCGCGCAAAAAGAATCCTTGGTTCGTTTCAGTCAACTCTGAGTTTTCTTTCTAGAGAATCTTAAGGTGTTTTTGGTGTGTTTTGTTCTTCTTCTTTACTTTCTTCTTGTTCAGTCTCTGTACGAGTGGTAGGAGTCACATATGCTATTTCGCAATTGTCTCCCGTTACGACAAGGAAAAAGGAATGACTGCCTGTACTCCTTCTTCTGGGAGAAGCATAAACAGATGGCATGCGCGAAACATGTCTGTTCCTTCGTCGAATCCTTCCACGAGTGACAAGTCCCGAAGGAAGCATACATACACGGGAGATTGAGACCAATCCATTCCATCAAGGTTATACCCATTCCGAGTTTGAATCCAATCGTTGTATGCGTCGTACCATGCATCATAGACTCAGGTGATAAGCTCCCCAGAATGTCCACACACACCCGTCCCCATCCAAACATGTCATGCCATGTTTTTCTTTCTTCGTCGTTTTTCCGCCGTCTGGCACAAGTACATGTTACATTTTCCATCTCTGTCAGCGAGCCAAGCACTCACGCCAAAGTAAAGTTCTCATAGATACGCGAGATTATGCAGACTTGCTCAGCATGGCGTGAAGAGAAGTAAATGAAGAAAATTTCACGATAAGGAAAAAAAAAAAAAAAGGAGAAAGCTGAATAAATAAATACATATACAAATAAACCTAAAAAAAAAAAAAATAAACGCGTATATAAAGCCGTTGTAGCGCTTTCGTGTAGTTTGTCTGCCACGAGTGTAAACAGCAAAACAGAACAGACAAAAAGAAAGAGCATTCTCTCAAAACTACTGATCCGCTATTACTACCATCATCAGATACGACCATCCGTAACCACCATGAAGGTCCTTGTACTCATGACATCTCTCTTGTTCCTCGGGACGTCGGCTCTGCCGGAACCTGAACTCGATGCCATTTACGATGGGCAATTCACCTACAGGGGCGGAGACTTGCCGAGAGGCGACGGAAAGGTACTTGACGTCATTCCCTGTTTCTCATTCCGTTTTTGAGCTTGATGAATAAGAAAAACGGACTTCTGACGGGCTTTGTCTCGGCTAGAATCTGGCGCTCTTGAGCGACTTGGAACGCTTGCAACGCCAATGCAGTTGCTGGCGTTGCTGGCCCGAGGGCCACTCATGCCCGCCGTACAAGTGTCGGTGTGGCGGCGCCGACGGCTGTTACTCGTGTAATGGGGGGCCGTACGTTTGCCAGAAAGGACCTGGCTCTGGACAATGTCTCGGGGGTACTGCTTAGATTCGTCATCATATTCGACTGTGTGTAGAGTAGTTTCAAGAAAGATCCACGAAACATGATTCCTGTGTCTCCTCTTCCCCCTCCTTTTTTGTACCCCCAGCAAAGACGGCTGGATCTGTGTCAGTCTCTTGAGTCTTCAGGACTCGTGACAGCCCTTGGAAAGGGCATGACTCGCAAAGAGCGGCCGAGTGAATACCAAGGGGATGCTCTGGGGGAGGATCCTTTGAAAAAACTTGCCGTAGCAAGCTGATACTTTTTCTCTCGATTCAAAGGGTCGATCTACGTAATGTGACACTGTCTCCAGGAATTGTCGATAAAGATAGACAAATGTGTTTATACATGTCCTTCTTAGGCGGGTTGTAACTCATGTCAGACGACATGGACGTGTAAATGTGCAAGGGTCCAACCAGACCGTGGAAGCGAAGCGGCTCATCAGAGAGTTATCAATCTCTATAGCAGAAAGCTTTTAACGCTTAATTCCCGTTCCTTCAGGACCCTCAAGTTCCTTCAGGACCCTCAATATATTACAATTCTAGGCATAGAAAAACTTTGCGTCACTTCGCCTAGTTTCCATCAAGTCATGGCCGGACAATCCTCATATCAATGCACGCCAATACCATGTTCAAAACATCTTCAGTGTCTCCACCGGCCTCACTATTGGTGTTTTTTTCCCCCACAGGACAAGAGGCAAAAAGCGGGAGGCTGCGTTTTGCAATGACGCAAAACGCGGGGCAGAGCTTCGCTTGTGTCCCTCCACGTTCCGACTCCTTGATTCCTGACTCTTGGGTATATGTACATGTGCGACGAGGTATAACTGGGGCAGAGTAGCATCGTGGCATCCGTAGAATCATGGCAACGCGGCATCTCGGCATCGCGGCGTCGAGGCATCACGTCGATTTTGATGTAGGGTCACTAACGTCGCACGTTCATCTGATAAGCTGAAGGTCAGGTTCATCTACCAGAAACCACATTTTGTTATCCATCTTTTGCCACCTTGAGTCAGGTGCTTTGGTTGACACAGAAAAGGAGTGGGGGGGGGGGCCGAGGGAGCGGTTTCTTTATCCCCTTGACAAGAAAATATAGTGAAAGGATCCAAACCGATGAGATCAAACAACGTAAGTAGAACGTCAGGGAAAGAAAAAAAAAGAACATAATCTGTATAAAGAGTAGTCAGCCCATCGAAGTCAGTGTGCCTTGTTCTTTTGTATATCCAACCATCTCAACATCTTGAGCATTTCAGACATCTTGAAAGAAGCAACAACACCAAAGCCACCCAACACTCTACTCAAAATGAAGATTGCTGTGCTGTTCACTGCTGTCCTGTCCCTTGGGGCCTCTGCTTTGCCTGAACCGGTTGTAGAGGTAGAGCACGTCATCTATGACGGTCAATTTACATGGAGGGGAGGAGATGTCAGGGGAACCAAGAACATGGTATGAGTGTGTTTTCTTTTTCTTTTTCTTTTTCTTTTTTTTTCTTTTTTTTCTTTCCTTTCCTTTTCTTCTTCTTCTTTCTCCTCTTATTCTTTGTGTGTGTGTGTGTGTGTGTATGTTCTTTATATATACACCTTTCCAGACAGAGGCATAGACTCAACTTATCTTGAAGATATGTGCATACACTGACCTTGTGAATCTCCAGGCTCTTGAGACTCTGCAGCAATTGACACGTCAATGCAAGTGCCAGGGCTGTTGGTCACGCGGCCTGCCCTGCACACCTTATCAGTGTGAATGCGTCGGACCACATGGCTGTTATAAGTGTAATGATGGCGGATACATTTGCCAGGACGGACCATTCTCCGGCTTGTGCAAGACGTAAAATGCCTGTTTTATCTGCCAGGTCTTTTTTTTTTGTTTTTTTTTTTTTTTTTTGGCGCCGTTTGTCTTTGTTTTGAAGCAGGCGACGGATGTGTCGAGCGGCTTGCTGATTTTGCGACCATGATTTGAAAAAAATGACCTGTTTATTTTGCTACTTATTTTTGTCTCCTTCCCTCTGTCTTGTTCATTGACAGGGCCGGAAGAGAGTTCTCACTACGAATGTATTTTCAAAAATTAGAACAAAAGAAAGAAAATCATTCAAGATAAAATATAGGCAAGAAAAAGAAAATGCTTTGAGAGAAAACTCACTAGGCGAAAAAAAATGGGTATTACATTACTATAAATAGGACCAAAGACAAAAAAAAAAAAGAAAAGAAAAAGAAAAAGAGGCAGTAGGGCTACACAATGATTTGTCTCTTTTCTCCCTCTCTCCCTCTCTTGTTGTTTCTTTTTCTTTTCAAAGTGGCTTAAGCACAGCACACACTCTTTTTACTAGACAGAAGAATAGAGAAGACGCCTTTCTGGGTCAAACTGGATGCTTTGCAAATGCCGATGTGGGTGTGCAGTATCTTATATATACATACATACCTCCTAGGTTAGGTACTAAGGTACCCATCGCACTCCATGCCGGAATCTGGTCACAGCTCTGTGAGAGATTGGTGATAATTCTTAGCGACTACAAGCATTAATAGCTCTTGTAACAGCAATTATATAATGTAACATTGTCGTATGATGGGCTGCCATTTTATCACCGGAATTCGGGTCCGAGCAGCTAGTAGTAGGTGTGTAGGTGCATACGAGCCGTGTCTGGAAAAGAGAGTACCTACTTGTTTGGGCACCTAAGTGGTAAGTTGGAAGGGGGAAGGAGACAAAACGAGGGCAACTCCGGTAAGCGATTGGATCTGTTCCTTCCGTATTTTCCGTATTTAGTGAAGAGAGTTTACACATTCCGCGCTCCCTCTACTTGATGCCGAAAGACTAACGCCGTTTAGTGAAGAGTCAAGGAGATGTGGGTTGTTATGGAAATGCAGACCTTTCAGCATGATATTCATGGAGAATATAGATGCCATTTGGCATGAAAAGGGCCCTCGTTATGAACTCTATTCCAATATCTCCTCAATGCCAGGAAGGCCACACCTCCATACCTGCCCGCACTTACACATCGAACAACGCATTGAAGGAGGCACAAGAGCAATATGGGCCGGAACGGAGGAACGGCGGAACGGAGCTGCTGGTAGCCTTCTCGGCATCTAACAGATGATAAAGCTCCTTGAAGAATAGCGCATACACACACGACTTCCGCCGCGCGCTTAGCACTCGACAGCGCATGTCCACCACTCACTCTGCGCGCTGATGGCGCGTGTACACCACTTACATGCCGCCTGTTACGTAAATAATTTCATCAAGAACGACATGCACCTTGATTTGAATTCAACTTACGTACGTAGTAGTCAGATGTCCCCTCCAGTGTGTATTTTGCTGCTTACGCCTCGTGTCAGTCATTCTTCAAGTGTGGCAGAAAGGGGCCAGACACTGTGACCAAGCGAGCCATCCGTCAAGAGTTGTAGTCATGGAAATTTGTGCCGCTCGCTCCTGCTCCTAATACCACTTACAAGCGGCAAAGAATGGCTTTCTCGGAGCTTTTTCTCGGACCTTTTTTTTCTGAACCTTTTCAGACACGGATAAAAGATGACGAGAAGCGCAGCGTACCATTGCAAGAGCCCATTATCGTATCCAATGTACCATCAGTGCATAGTACCATCACAGCATCGGACCATCACCGTCTTCATGTCCAATACGTCTTGCATACAAAACCGGTTTTTAATTTTTGAGAACAATAATAGTAAGCTTGCCCCTGAGTTAGTAAACTAACCCAAAGTGAAAGGTCAAATCGATTGGACAAACTGAAGTACTGCCCGCGTTCAGGTGGGAGGCGGGTAAAGGTTGCAATTTACCTGAAGATGCAGAAAGTGACTATCTTTGTTTCTCTTTAAGGATGTAGGATCAGACTTGTCACCGCGAACGTTTCTTTTTTATAGAGGTTTTTTGGGGGGGGGGGGGGAGACAAGAGAAAGAAAGAAAGAAAAAAGGAGGAAACGAAAAATCTATATAAAGTCCCGTCGTGGCGCACATTACTTTTCTTCATTATCCAGCAGCCCATCTCTACATCTCCAACAATCAAAGAATCAATCTTTTTTTCCACCAAATAAGAAAGACAGAGTTTCCGTCTCCATCATGATGAAGAATATTATCCTGCTTGTTTCCCTCCTGTCCCTCGGGGTCGCTGCTATGCCTGAGCCTGAAGAGCAAATCATCTATGACGGCAAATATGTATGGAGGGGAGGAGACGTAAAGAGGACGCCGGGCATGGTAAGTGTGTTTGTTTTCTTCCCCCCCCTCGTCTCTTGCCTTGAGTGAGATTTCTGTCGGCTCATTTGACTGAACTTCCCACATGCGCGTCACGAGAAACAAAAATAGTTTACTGACCTCTCTTTTTCTTCATTTTTAATTTCTTGCTTGGTCAGAGCCTGGCAACACTCAAAAAATTAACGCGTGAATGCAGTTGCTCGGGTTGCTCTTCATATGGCGAGGTATGCGAACCGTATCAGTGCGAATGCCAACTCGACCTTGGCTGCTATACATGCAATAACGGCTACTACGTCTGCCAGGATGGACCTGGCACTTCTGCATGCTATTCCGACGCGCAGCACAAGGGGCATAAGGGGCATAAGGGGGGTAAGGGGGGTAAGGGAGGTAAGGGGGGTAAGGGGGGTCAGGAGGAAAACATGATTGAGGAAAACATGATTGATGGCTAGAGGGCTTTTCTTTTCCTTCTCCCCTTGCCCGTATTGTTGACACGATGAGCCATCGAGAATGCAAGAGGCGCCGAGCATTCTTCCATGACAAAAGAAATGCATCTGACTACGCAAGGACAAGTTGGGAGGGCCAGCGACGACCATGGTCGGAAAAGGGCAGGACGAGAATATGAAGCCAGAAAACCTGAAAGGCAAATTTATAACAAGTTGATGCCACATTATGGCAACAAGGAGAAACGGACCGAGAGGTTTGTTTTTTTTTAAAAAAAAAAAAGAAAAAAAGAATAAAGAAAGGAGAGAAAAAAAAGGGGGTAAGCAGCAGGACTGCAAGACATGCATATATAGTTAAAGAACTAGATCCATTCTTTTAGTAAAAACATGAAAACCGCCTTTCAGTTAAAAAGTTGCCCTAGGGGGAATTGTCGTCCCAGCCTTGTCCACGAGAATTCCCCCCCCCCTTTTTTTTGTTTTTAACTTGTCCTTTGCTGGCCGGAAAGGAAACGGCAGATGGCTTTCCGTGGCGCGCAAGTTGATGTGAATCTCCCCTCACCTACCCCACGTGTTTCCATTGATGCAGAGCCCCACAAACGGCTAGATTGATTCGGCAAAAAAAAACAAAAGAATAACAAAAGAGGACATACAACAACCGGTGTTCGCTGGTCGTCACCGACCCAACTACTAATCTGTCGGTTGGTAGCTTATCTATGGGAGAGCGGACGGGATCCCGAGTTTTCTACCACCTATGGTCGTATGTGACAGTACCGTCAACAAGATTAGGTTATATCGGATGCCAAGGAAATAGCTACACGTGGACTGCAGGCCAAACCAAGGCGTAAGTTGAGTGCTAATGGCCCTGACCGATGTCAACGTTATCGACAGTGAGCGTTCCTGCATGCTTTGTTGACGCGTCAATCTGCGACCAAATGTACATTTGAAGGCACAACACATCCCCATGTATCTGGTTTTGGCTCCCACAACCTCGCATCATGGCAACGGCATCCTGAGCATTTTCAAGTGCATTTCCTCTCCGAAGCTGGGAGGCAGGAGCCAGGAAAGTACACACATGCATCGCATCGACTGTTCAACCATCGGCCTCCCAAAACACCAACAAACCACCCACAGAGACCCTCAGAAAGCCGCCATAGAAAACAGACACCAGCTACGGCCTCGAAATCCACCAGCTGACACACCATGGCGCGTTATCTGACTCCCGCAAAGGTTGGCCTGCTGGCTCTCGTGGAATTGTACACCGAGGAAGCTGTTCCCAGCGACGCCGTCCTCCCCGTACTCTCTTTCATCACATCTCACCTCATGGATCACGACTCGACGGATCCCTTGGCCTCTCAACAAACACGATGGGCAAAGGCGGAGCGCACCTTCAGCTCAGTCATTGGCATTCACGACTTTGAAAAACTCCTCGCCAGCTATCCCCTCTTGAGAGGCATTCCGGGCCGCAAGCTGTGGGATCAGTTTCTCAAAAAAGTGTGGGACATCAATTCCCTCGACGGCCTCAACGAATTTTTCGACAGAATTGTCCTGATGCTCGTCCGAGGAGGCAAAGAAGGACCAGGACGCGGAGAAGGCGAAGATGCTGAAGAAGAGGACGACGCCATGAAAGTGAAGCTCTCGCGAAACTCTCCGCTGGGTGCCTTTGTCCGGAGAGCGCGGCTCGAGTTCCAACGATTGCGCTTTCATGATTGCACCGATCTGTGGAAGGCCTTTGTGCGGTATCGACAACCTACTGCGCATTACTTGAAGAGGAAGACGCCAAACTTTTGCCGGCTCAGTTTCGACAATGTACTGCTGGTTGGAGAGCAGGAGGATTGGGATCCAGAGAGGGTTTCGGCCCTGGCAGCCGTGGCTTATGGCGATATGCTCACGGGCGATGAGAGTGCTACCATTCCTGTGAGCACCAACGACGTTGAATCTCTGCTCGAGTTTCAAATCGAGCAGATGCAGAGTAAGTATCACAATTTGCTTTATAGTGGGGGATACAGATGAATTTGAAAAAGAAGGAAAAAAAAGAAAAGAAAAAGGAAAAAAAAAAGGAAAAAAACGTAAAAAAAAAAGTAAAAAAAAAAAAAAAAAAAAAAAAAAAAAAGAAGGACAAGAAAAAGACTAATCAAAGGTGACAGAATATGGAAACCGAATACCCATGGAGATACGGCATCAGTTCCATGACTTGTTACGCGACAGCTTCCTAGTACCTAGCCTAACCCACTACCTCAGGTAATACTTTCAACGTCCACGTCCACCAAGTCGTCGAGTGCCTCACTGACACTTACCACTACCACTTATCAATCTAGCTTTCTCGATGCGTGGAGAGGCGGAGATTACCCTACGGCTTTTGATTTCCTGCATCGGTACTTTGACTATACCATGCAGTATCGAGATCGACTGTTTTACCAATATGCGCTGATGAATCTGGCCGTGTTACAAGCAGACTTTGGCTGCTACAAAGAGGCCGTTGCCGCCATGCTGGAAACCGTCTCGACAGCAAGAGAAAATCGGGATATGACGTGCCTCAACTTTGCTCTGTACTGGCTCTTCCATTTTGGCCGCGCCCACCCAAACTTGGTCCATGAATTGGAATCCAACAGCTTGCTCGGAGCTGGAAAGGAGAGCTTGGCATTCCTAAGAGTCAAAACCAAGGAGTCTGGCATGTGGACTCTGTGGAGCTCAGTTCTCCTGAGCGAAGCCAAATTGGGCCTGATCAATGGCGACAGTGTGGCGACGTCTCTCGAGTTCATGGTCCGGAGCTCCCAGGTCATTGTCGAGAGAAACATGAAGTCCATGTTTGGCTCTCAGCTTGCGCTTTATGCTGCGCTGTGGAGTCGGCTCGGGTTGTCGCAACTCTCCGCCTTGACGTGTGAAATCTTTCTCAGGTGCCATGCAAAGCATGCCGTCTTCGACGACGAGCTCAAACATACGTGTCGAATTGCTCTCTCCCTGGCTGACCGCGGTCGATATGACGAGGGGCTCGAGTATCTGGACAAGGTGGACGAGAATTCACTACGCTCCTGGAAGCCCAGTCAGTACTGGCACAAGTACAGGGCCATCATCAAGCTGAAGAAAGACCTGCACCATAACAACCTCAACGGCGCCGAGGAGCTGCTGGACCAGCTTCTGCAGTCCAAATCGGACGACCTTGAACCCGACATGGCCTTCATCATCGACTCCCTGCACATTGACTGCCTGACTCGACGGGGCGATTTGCAAAAGGCATTCGAAAAAGTAGACGCCATGCTTCAGAGACTACGAGATGACAACAAAGATATTGCGTTGCGAGTCAGGCTCCTCCTGCTAAAGGTGTCACTGCTCGACAAGTGTGGCCGCCCGCAGAGGGCCTTTTCTACGGCCATCCGCGCCGCCAACATTGCCTGGCGTGCGAGGCTGATGCCGTGTTTGTGGCAGGCGATGGGCGCGCTGTCCAACATGCTGGTGTCCATGAGCGAGTTTGACGCGGCAGTCCAGCTCCTCGTGGCAGTGCTACCGCGCTCGCTCGAATGCGAGTCGTCTGCGCTCTCGGCACGCCTATACTCGTTTCTGGCGGATGCGCACATGGGTTTGGCCGGCAACACGCAGCCCAAGTCCAGCAAGCGCACCGAGCACATGACGCGGGCATTGTCGGCTGTGGAGAAATCCTTTCATCACTACTCGGCGGTGGAGGACATTCATAACCAATGCGAGATGATGGCCAAGAAGGCCATGATTATGAAGTTGACGGGGGAAGCGACCCTAGCGGCAGATTATGCGGCAGCCTATGTCGAGCTGCGGCAGATGGCAAAGACGCCGAGTCTAGGACGATGAACCACGATTGGCTCCTTTCTTTCTTTCTTTGTTTTTTATTGGGCTCACCGGGACATTTTATACGTCGTCTTAAGCAGAAAGCTAAATGTTGTACAACAAAAGTGTAAAAGTGAGGAACATCATTATACATATGTATATACACACACACCACGTAGACTTCAAGACAACGTGTTTCCCTTGTCCATTTACCAACCCCCCTACCATTGAATTCTCTCGCCCCTCTTATTCTTCAACTCGGTCTGGTCCGACTTGACCACCGTAGCCCCCTCATGCACCTCATTCGTCGCCCACACGCGCTGCACACACAACTCAAACGGACCCTCGACCCGATCCGTCAAGCCAATGCCCACCGTCCGGACCTTTTGCCGCAGCAGCTCCGTCTGCGGCTCCACGACAAACCCGTGGTTGGTGCGCACAAAGTCATTCCACTTGATGAGAATGGTCTCCCACCGGCCGGGGAACCGGGCGAACAGCCTGTGCTGGTGCAGATCGGACGGCTCGACCCCCTCGGTCTGCAGGTTGACAAAGTAGGCGCGGCCGTCGGACTTGATGCGCAGGGCGAGGTATGCGTAGGGGTCGATGTCCCAGACCGAGCGGCCGAAGAGGGTGGGTTGCTGGTCGGGGGTGCGGAAGGCGGCGTAGCCGCTGCGCTGGATGGTGGGACGGTTGTCGGGGAGGGAGGTGGATATGAGGCCGTGGAAGCGGGCGTAGGAGGGGGGGGTGGCGGTTGTGGAGGAGGCGTCCGAGGAGGAGGAGGAGGAGGAGGAGGAGGAGGTGGTGGTGGTGGTGACAAAGTCGAGGTTGCTTTGTGAGGAGCCGCCTATGAGGGTATCTGACATGACGATGCAGTCTCGTATTGAAGAGGGACTGTCGAATTCGTAGAGCGGCCGGGGACCCATCGGGCCCTTGATTGCTTCGAGCTTCAAGGCTGGACGGGAAGGCGGGGTGTTAGTGATGCGTTGGGGTTTCCTTTCCTTTCCTTTTTCTGTTTCTTTTTCTTTTTTCTTTTTATTTTTTTCTTTCTGTTTTTTTTTGTCTTCCTTCTGCTGCCTCGAATGCCGAGAGCGTCTATAGCAAAGAAATATGATGCAGCGGCGCGAACCTATACTTGTGCGACGGCGCAGCTCCTCCATAGTTCGGCCCAGCAGGCCCTTTCCCAGAAGGGACTGTGTCGCCCTCATGGCGGGATTAACGTTCCTGTAGGGACCAGTCGGGGCAAAGAGTTTGGGAAAAAAAGACTTGCAATATGGGTGGTTTTGGCGGTTGAATATGACGTCCAGCACCAAGCAGACTCGTTGGAGTTGCATGCACGAGCCGCGACGACAGCAAAAGTGGATCCACCCACACATGAGAACATTGAAGGAACATGCCCGGCCCTGGGACATTGATAATCCGCCCAGAAGCCGAAATATCTCCCGCCGCCGAACGCCGCATGTCTGAATAGCTTCTCGTCGGCGCGCCCAAGAAAAAGGGCAAAAAAAAAAAAAGAAAGGCCCTCCGAACAAAGCAACTCCCCTCACAATGGCATCCCTCTCGTCGAGATGGCGCGCCACGGCCTCGAAATGTCTCGCAACGAGTCGCCTCGTGGCTCTTCCGATCCAGCAGCCTCTGTCCTGCAGCACCATCACCATCACCATCACCAGACACTACGCCTCTTTGCCGAGCCGCAGCAAGATTGTGCGCGAGCTGGACCGCGCGACTCGCCGGGGCGTAAAGGACAAGGAGAAGAGCATGACGGACCTGCAGAGGGCTGCTAACGCGGAGTACTTTCGCGATGGGGCTGGTCCTCTCTTCCCAGGTGAGTTTTCTTTTTTCTGATCCTCCCTTTCTGTCGTCTTGTGTTTGCAGCAAAATAATAACTTGTTTCTGTTCTTCAGGCACATTCGTTTCCCTCCCCCTCTCCCAATATCCCAGATCCGTACCCTCCTTCGCGCAATACCACTGGGCCCGTCTCAAGCACTGGTTCATCGGCGCCGCCTCCATCCTCAACTTCAAGGTCAAGTCCATGCCCGACTGGACCACCCGACCCCGCTGGAAAGCCCACCGCGGCAAGATCCCCCCCACCGCAAAGACCATGTACCGCGACATGCTCGAGGCCTTCGCCGCGGGCGACAAGCCCACCCTGCAGCGGCTCTGTCTGGCCCCGTTCGCCAAGAAGCTCTGCGCGGCCATTGACCGGCGCGATGCCCGCCACGAGGTGCGCTTCTCGCTGCTGCGCTACAACCGCGAGTGGGTGTATCCCAAGCTGCTGTCCCACCAGATCCATCAGGTCAATCCGCATGACCCCGCGCACATGACGGAGCAGGCCGTCGTGGCCGTCGCCTCCACGCAGCAGGCCTCGCGGGTGGATGCCCTCACGGGGGAGACCGTCCCGGGGAGTCTCAAGATGCAGGACAAGCTTGAGTATGTGGTGCTGTCGAGGCAGGTCAGTGTCAAGACGTTTGACGGGACGCCCTGGCGCATCTGGGGTACCACGTCGGCGACGACGCTGGAGGTGCATTTGCAGGAGAAGGCTATACTTGAGAGGGAGCATGCTCGACGGGCGGGATTTGGTGGGTCGGCGACAAAACGATGATGGCGAAAGAAAAGGAAAAAAGAAAAAAAAAAGAAGAAGAAGACTGGCAAGAGTTAAATGCTGTATAAAAGAAGTAGAAAGATGTGGGAAAAGGGTTAGAGAAAAGGGGGAATTAATTTTTTTGTTTTTTTTTTTTGAAAAAAAGGAGGGAGAGGGAAAGAAATGAAAGAAGAACACACAGTTTTGTCCATGTACTACTACTACTACTACTACTACCATATTGCAGGGAAGAGGGCGGGCAAAGGCGTATTTGCAAATAAGACGGAGCAAGACTCATCAATATATCACATACGCTGCACTGCTATTTTCCTCAAGAACCAACATATTTTATACGAACCTAATGTACGGCCTCGTGACGTCTTGACAGCCTCTCTAGCCATGCAAATCTATGTACATTTGATGGTTCCTGCGAATTCCCCTCCAAATTTGTGTGTCTTCAGTTCGAACCATGTCGCTTCTCTTGGTGAGGGGAGTCTAGACTCTATTACCATGTCCACGTTGTCCCCCTAAAAGAATTTACCAGCCTTGCTTGCGCTGACCACAACTTGCTGTGGCGCATCGGCATCGGCATCGGCATCGGCATCCGCGTCCGCGTCTGACGCGCTGCCAGGTCGGGCCGTGGCCGGGCGATCCAGAGCGTCGAAACGCTCATTACGCATCCTGGCTCTCACATACTGGAATGAGAGGCGCAGACCCAGAGCGCCGAACCCCCAGAGAATGCCGCCAACCGGGGCGGCGACAAAGGCGCCAAAGGCACTCCAGTCGTTGGCGTACAAGCCATTCTTGATGAGGAGGAGCTGCCCGCCGTCATAGGCATTGCCGTAGTAGATGGTGCCGAAAATGAAGACGGTCAGGATGCCGCCCAGTCCGCCGACGACTACCTCGAAGCCACGCCACCAGTAGATGCGGTCGTTGAGCCCGAGACACAGGACGGGAATGGTGGCGGCGGAGAGGAGATCGCTGATGAGGAAGATTTGCAGGATGGAAGACGCCTGGAGGGCAACGACGATGACTGGGATGATGATGACGACGACCATGGCACGGATGTACCAGATGTTGAGGCGGTTCCGGAACAGGTCGTTGGACGCAGAAGAGACCATGGCCGACTGCAGGCTGTCAAAGGCGGCACAGCTGAGCGCCACGACCATGACCAGAACGATGCCGATGACCCAGTTGGGCAGCTGTTGCAGCAAAAGGAAAAAGGCCAACGATCCTGGCTGAGATCCGTCAGATGGCCACGCGCCGGACCAGACGGAAATCAGACCAGTGCATCCGACGAGAGTGAGAATGCACAGCACCACCACCGTGGCCATGGAGACCCCGAGCATGAGGTCCTTGTCAGACCTGGACGAAAAGGTCCGCAACCAGAAGTTGGACAGGAAGAAGTCATTGGTGAGGACGGCAACCGGCAGGATATACAGAAGCTGCCAGCCAAGAAGACTGGGCTCGAGTAGGTGCGACGAGTCGATGAGTTCCGGCTTGATGTGCACTTTGGCTCCCACCGTGATGGTGGCCACGAGGACAAGACCGACGACCATGGCACCTTGAATGACATCTGTAAGGAAGGAGATTTTGAAACCGCCAAGAGCTGTATTTGTTGTGCGACACTGGTTAGTGACGATGCGTGAGATAAGAGGAAACAAAAAGTGAAAAAAAAAAGGGGGGAAAAAGAAAGAAGAGAAATTGGTTTCTTCTTCTCCTTTCTTCTCGGAACACCTGTGGACTATCAAAACTTACACGTGTAGATTGTCGTAATGACACATTCCACAATAATGACTGGCAGGCTGTCGAGGCCAGTCAGGGTTGACACGACCTGTCCGAGAGCAGACAACTCTGCCACCATGTACAAAAACAGAGTCACCAAAGTCAGGAAGCTGAGGTACAGCATGGTAACTGTACCATAGCGTTGCCTCGTCCATTCCGTCAAGACAAAGCCTTCAGGGCACTTGCGGCGGATGATGGGGCCAAGAGCACCAAAGATGAGCAAGGGACATGCTGATGCCAAGGCATACACGACAACACCTTGAACACCGGCGATGGTGGCCAACTCGGGGTATGAAAAGAGTATTCCAGCGCCGAGACCTGTGACTGTTAGTCTGATGGAGGAAATGGGATGGGAAAGGGGGCGCACAAAGGAAGAAAAGAGGGAAAGGGGAAGACTGGAGCGGCAACACATTTCCCACGCAAGCATTAACTTGATCGAGTAATTACGGTACAATCTCAGCTTCAGATCCACAGAGTCAGGACCTCTCTTCACAGCGTCCCTATTTTTGCGAGGTGGACCTCGCAATCTGCTTCAAATCGGCGCCCGTAGTGAGCCGCATCTCCCCTCCCCTCTTGTGACGAGGTATTGACTGTTGCTCTTCTAGGAGCATGGAAACAAAGTGAAACACATGTAGCTAGGCGGGACATGGCATCTCCTCTGTGACCAACAGAAACAAGTCCACTGCCTGGGGTACATTGGACAAGCCCCTCAGAATGAGAAACGTCGCAGCCTCGCCGACAAGAGAGGAGGAAGAATGAGATCATGGAACGAACCTACTCTTTACTCATAATCAAGCTGCACTCCGAGCCAAATTCACATGGTTTCAGGTATGCTGCAGCATGGGCGATGAAAGCCATCATCAACAAAGTCTTGGCTGCCAAGAACAGCTACCGCTCCGGCGGTACAAAACAAAAGAAGACGAAGAAGCAAAAAACTTCATCGTTGCGTTCGCACAGAGCCGCTGTAGCCCTACTCACCAGAGGCGATGAAGTTGAGAGCCAGGGGAAAAGCTAAGGACAGGCCAAGAGTTAGTAAAAACGATGACGCCCATGTTTGCGAGAGCCTGTGACAGCTTGTGAGAAACCTATGTGTCTCTGTGTCGCTGTGCCTGTAGACTGTCTGTGTGAGTGCGAGTGAGAGTGTGATTTTTGCTGACCACTTTGAGTTCCATTGCTTGACAGGAAATCCGTCGTGGACTGCTTTCTCATCCGCCAGGCAATCCCGGTGCCCAGAACCCTATGTAGAACATCATGTTTGATGATTAGACTTGGCAAGACTCATTCATGCGGGGCCCATATTCGAGTCAAAACACACAGAAAGGCCGCATAACTGAGATAGATGACGGCATTTGATGCCTCGGAAGACGGTTGGCCCATTCTGACAAGGCTGTTCCGATGGATGCCTTCTATGAGTAGAGTGAGGAAATTTCAGACTTGACTCTGCCACTCGTACGAAAAAGATGCAAGGCGCTCTGAAAGCTATATCTCCAACAGAATGGGACACGGGAAAAAAATTTCTCTCCGACTCATGAAGAAACGAGAATCCATTCATCCCATATTAGCTAGCGTCTGGTTAAAGGCCAAAAAAAACTGTGGTGCCACCGCGTCAGTGGGGACAACGGTTGAACTGCAGGTGTGCCATGTGCCATGTGCCAAAGACGACAATGTAAAAGACAACTCAGCTTTCATCATTCCGCTCCTACAAGCTGTCTGTCTCCATTCCCTTCCGCTTCAACGCGGCCAAATATCTCTGCCCCAAATGTTGCTATCCTGTATCCCATTACCATTTCCTGAATTACTCGAATAGACAAATGAAACATTCACAATTGATTCATGTCCAGCACTCCCAGTACAGCACGTCTTTGCCTCCCATCTTCCTATATCAACCAGTAAATGCCGACATTCTGAAAAATGTCTGAAAAGCATATGTACCAACATCTAACCATGGACTGGTCAGCGTCTCATGAGAAAATTACGTTGTGAAACGCCAAATACCAAGCAATTGGATGAACGAGGCGGCAATTGATTAAATGTTTCGTTGAGATGAGAAAAAAAAAAGACAAGGAAAAAAAAAAAGACGAAAGCTCTGAGGGAGACGAATATTGAGCTGCTCATCACCGGCTAGTCGTTTGCCGTCGTGGAACCAAAATAAAATAAAATAAGCACGAGGAAGAACAGAAGAGAAATACGGAAAAGAGGGAAGAAGGGAAAAAAGACGGAACGGGATGGACTCGGTATTACATCGCGTTCGGGAACAAGCGCAAGACTTCGCATGAGAAGCCCTATTCTCGGGCGCTGCGAGGATCAATTTGTTGCATGTCCACATTCTCCTCGGTGCGACCAGACGCATCGTCGGGTGCGTGAGAGGTTGGATATGGACTCATCATGGGAGTCGGAGACAACATCAGATTACCGAACATGTCGCACATGGCACCATAAAACGGAGGAGCCATATAGCCACCATACATCATTCCTGGCCCTCCTTGAGGAGTCATAGGCGCACTCATATAGGGATACCCGTAGTGCGAATAAGTCGGCACCCAAGGCATCGGTGGTGGCTGCGGAAAAGCGACATTGCAGTCTTCTTGAGTAGGAGAAGCAGTTTGAGGCTTCATCTCCGACATATCTCCTTGAGTCTCGTGCTTAGGAGTTGCCGGGTCTTCAGTGTGATGCTCTGCTCCTGATGCAGTGCCTTCAGTGACAGGCTCACTAGCAGGTTCGCTAGCAGGTTCGCATTTGGGCAATTGGAACTCCACAGACTTTTTGTTTAATGATGAGGCCTCCAGTTTTGCAACCTCTGGTGGCTGAAGCTGCTCGGTCCCTTGACACAAGCTTATACCTTGCGAGGCAGCATGTCTGAGATCGCCAGATGACAATGCTTTCCCAACAGAAGTATCCGGACTGAAAATTGTGGTACGAGGCCTGCGTCCCCGACCGTATGAAAAAGACTTGGCGTTGCAGGTCATCGCGTGAACCGATGATTTGAAGCCTCCGGTAGGGGAAGTGACATCTAGCCCATCTGCAGAGGCAGCAATCTCGGAATCGCCAAGAGGTCGACGTCTGGGGATAGTTGAGCGCACATGTCGCAGTTGCATCGGTGCTCGTTGAGGAGTAGTGAAAGTACGGGAGTGTTTTCGCTCGACCCGTACACGATGGCCTTCGATCTCCGATCCATGCTTCGTGCAAATAGTAGTCAGTCGTAAGTTTTTAAACACGAAAAGGGGGAAAATGTACTAACAACAGAAGTGACAAGGTCGTCTGCTGCGTCTGGTCTCTTGTATTCAACAAAACCAAAACAGTGCTTCAAGCCTAGGAAAAAAGTTAAATAGGATCGAAACGCCTGCCTAAGCATACACAACATACCGTTTCCTCCCGGAATCATTTTCTTGTACAATTGTATACTAACAACTTCTCCACAGGCGCCAGCGATGTTTTGAAGAAGTTCCTCGGTCATGGAGAGTGGCAAGTTGCCAATAAAGGCGGAGCGACGATCTTTATCGTATTGCTCCATGAGCTCCCGACCGCCATCCCATGTTTGTTTAAAGAGGGCTACCGCATTGATTTCTGGGGTCCTCTTTGGATCATTTGCAATAACCAAGAAGTTCTGATTCTGAGCGAAATACTGAAGAGATTGTTGTGTCAGATATCAGTGAACGGACAAGTGGGAGGTAGTGAAACACCAGAAAGATAGTACTACCTTTACGGGATCTCGCCTGTTGTCATACATCTTGTATGTGACAAGAACAGCTCGTGGTATGTGCAAAGACATCTGAATGTCCTGGTGAACAAACTCTGCCTTGGCCACCTCCCCTAGCTGGCCGAGCAAGTCGGTTGCCTCGGCAAGGCTGGTTGGTTCTCCCGATTTTTTGAACACGATAAAGGAAGCTGTTTCCGGTTAGAGTTCACTCATCATCCTCAAGGGGGACTACTCTACAATGAGCTCGAGCCATTTCCGTGCGACATGGCCGTCCGAGTATAACCATGCCTTTGCCAAATTTGACGGCATTTTGGGCGTGGTCATCTTTCTATGTCGCGAATGAGTAAGTCTCTCTCTCTCTCTCCCTCTCTCTCTTTAAGTTTGTGAGTCAGGTTACACTTACCGTAAACTGACAGAACGCAAAGGGCATTTGGCTGCCGTCTCGCTTGATTTTCACCCAGACTTCACCAAATTGGCTAAAGCATTTGGTGACTTCCAACTCCAAGGTTCGATCATCATACGGCTGTGATAAGCTGTGAAAACATCAGATTCTGGATGCTCACAGAAGAACAGGGATGGTCCATACTTTGCAACAAACATGCAGGCAGTGCCCGGATATATACCTTGAGCATCGATGCTGCTCGGATTAGCCTGCAGCTGCAGGGGCTCATTCTTGCTTGGGCTCGACAATACAAGAGCTTTGTCGGAGGAACCTCCTGCAAAAACGTCGTCTTCTGCGGCTGATCCTACCAGGAATGCAGATACACTGAGAAAGAGTGTCAGCTACCTGCATTTAGCTAGTGATGGTTTACTGTACCTACTTTGCAGTTTTTAAAGCACCTTCATCAGAGGCAGCCTGACGCTGATGTTTGCTGTAAAATATTAGTGAATAGCCTGCAAGTTCAGTGCATCTCAAGAATAACGCACCTGGGAGACCTTGTAGGAGACTGTGTCACACTTGTTGAGCCTCGTTTGATTCCTAAACGATCGTAAGATATTATGGATACAACGACGACTTTGGTCAGCGATAGACCAAGTTGAACCCTGGCTCAGACAAAACAAAATAAACGTCGGGGATTGATTTCGACCGTGGTCGAAAATGAAGAACACATGGCTTCATGAGAAACCAGTGCAAGACAGCACAAGACCAAAGGAAAACATGAAAATTGGCCAAATTGTCCGCATCGGGAGTTGAATTATGCACATTGCAACAAGTTTACAACTCAACGTGCAGGAAGTTCAGACGGATATAAATGTGACACAGCAAATGCCGCTAGTGTCTCGGAGCATAACAGTTGCACAGGAAGATGGGGAAGCACTCGCCATCACGACATATGTACATACCCTTATCAGAATCTTCTCTAGAAGAAGGTGAAGCATCGAGTCCAAGAGGCTCATGGGAAGCTGATTTGCGCATGAAGTGAAGACCTGCTCCCAGTGACGGAAGTTTGCCATTGTCGACGTTGACTGGCCGTTTAGAAGCCATTTTCGACACAAATCAATGCCTTGCTGTTCTTGTCAGTTGCGATCTCTGGTAACTTGGTAAGAGCCGTGGCCAGGGACTTTTGCTGTTTCACTGCCAAGAAGCTTGATACAAGTCAAAATGCAGGCAGCAAGAAAGAGAAATTGTTGAAGAGAGTAGGAAAAGGTAAAGGGTCCTTTCTGGCTTTTGAGCGAGAACTTTGCGGTGGATAGCAGTCAAGCGTGCGGAGCACTGAAGAAGCATAACAGAATATCCTGCCAAATGTTGGATTCTCTCAGCCTTCAAAGAGGGTGATAGTTTTTGGGGGAGGACAAGAAAGAAGGAGGGAAGAAGAACCAAGTATGCAGGGATCAAGAGATCAAGCAGGCAGCGAGTCAGCTGATGGGTACGGTCAGAGGAAGAAAAGCAGTATGTGGAGGCAGGTGTTTTGTTTTTCTTTTTTCGGTTTGTCTTTGTTTTCAAGAAGTCGAGACTGATCCAAATGTGAGGGGGGCCTGAAAAGGATGTACCGGTTTTGGGGAGATGTAGAGACTGGAGCCACCTGTGAGGGTCTCGTCAACAACGAGATAGGAAGGGGCGAAGTAGGAACACCTTCCTGCCAAGAAACGACGGTGCTGAGCGGACAGTTCTGACAGCCCTAACGGGCCGTCACGTCAAATGCCATACCAGGACGTCGGTTGGCATGTCGGAAATGTGAGCTCCGACTCTCGGCCCTACTCAAAGTCTCCGGACTCGGTCATGTGGTGGAAAATTGGCGTGGCATCTGACTTTGTCGAAAATCTGGGCCATGACGTTTATATTGAGGCATGGATGTCCGCATGCCTCTCTAGATGAAGAGGGAGGCACGCGGCCATCCGCTAGAGGCTGCATCGTTATAACCAAAGTATTCCCGGAGCCTGGTTCAACATGGTCATGGGCCTAGGTTTCGCCAAAGCCTCTGGACCTTGGACGCCCGGTTTTGTTTTTGTATCCATGTCATAGGCGAGTTGGAGTATCTCTGTTTACAACAAGGAATAAAAACGACCTTTGCCCCAAAAATAAGGAACCCCTGCCTTTGAAGGACAGAGAAGCACGTAGAAATATCACTATATCCACGTCTATATTCTCCTGAGCTGGACTTGACCATGTGTGGGTGGAGTGGCTCGTCCGTACCTATGTAGGAAGACATACAATATTGAGGTATGCATCAACTCGGCCAGAATCCCAGCTTTCACAACAAAAGGAGAACCGTACCACGCAACTCCCAGAACCTATGCTCTTGTCAGCAATGATACCTTGTCAAGAATTCCGATATTCCGATATTCCGGCTGACATGTTGAAGACCGATGCTCCTTTCGACAAACAAGTGGGATTTCCTCAACCATTTCGTGGTGCGCATCGACTGGCACCAGCACAAAACTTCATGATGGCCATTACAAGCGCAATAGCTATATTATCTGAAAGAAGAAGAATAGTAGGATTATTTGTCTCCAAGTCTTGGACGGTCCAAACTTTACGGTGTGGACGGTAGTCGCCAAAGTGCCGCATACGATAACCTGCGCCATGACACCCGATTCAGTTGCAGCAAGCGTTTTCGTGATGAACCAATCGAACGAATATCCATCCAAGGTCGGAGTCGACAAAAGAAGTACGAGACATCAGCGCTTTGTCGCACGAATAATAAGGCCATGGTGACCAATCGATCTCAAAGCTCGTCGACAAATATTTTCATCTATACGCTCGCAGCTCATCTCTATTGAAACAGAATATATCAACGCAATACGCCTGAATACTATATATAAGTCATTCCAAACCCCACGATTCATGCAGACCCGCGACGCGAGACGAAGCGAAAGCCATTTTCATAACTTGAAATAGTCCAAGAACCCAATCACTCTGTTTTGGAAAGCCTCGGGCTCGTCCATTGGGGGACTATGTCCAGAGCTCTCAAACACAGTCAGCTGAGAGTTTTGCATCAGCCCGTGAATTTCCTCGCTGAACTGCACGGGGGCAATGAAATCATGTCGCCCAACCAGGATCAGCGTGGGCGTAGAGATCTCGCCTAGCCTTGAACGCAAGTCAAATCGCGGCTGGTTATAGCTCATGGCGAAGTTGTGCGTCTCGTAATGCAGATGCAGATTATCCAGCTCCACGATTTCGGGATTGGACGGAAAACTCGCGGCTCCAGGCGTATATATGGGGAGAAGTTCCAGGAACGCAGCTCGTAGGTCGTTGTTGTTCTTTAACGTGCCGGTCCACGCTCTGTACTGACGCTCGGCATCGACTGTGAGACGCGGACAAGTCAAAGATGACTTGAGGCTGTACAGTGCACCTTTTGAGCCGCAGGCCCATGTATCACAAAGTATAAGGGCAGATACGTAACTGGGATATTTGATGGCATATTCCAGGGCGATGAAGCCACCAAAGGAGCCTGCTGCAAGGATAATTGGCTCGGAGCCTGCTCGTATCCTATCTCGCTGTCAGCCAGGGACAAGTTGTAGCGGCTCGGAGGTGAGGATATATCTCTGAAATTCATCTCAACGCTCAGACGAGTCGACACACATTCACACACACACACACACACATATGCACACATACATTGTGGGTACTCACCTCAGCTCATCGACGTCGGCAGCCCAGCGATCATGAGTATAAGGCCCCTTCAGGTCACTTCGTCCACTACCTCGCGCATCAAACACAATGACTCGAAAGCGTGAGGTGAGAAAGCCAAAAGACGCCTCTGCCTCTCTGTGATCAGAAACGCCTGGAGCTCCGTGCAGGGCTATGACGAGCTGCTTCGACTTGTCTCCGTCGCCAAGCTCCTTCAGATATAAGCGGGCGCCATCCCGAAGCTGGACCAAGGACCCTTCCTGAGAGGAGGCAGCCATGACATCTGCCTGTGAGACGTCCTTGTTCAAATGTCCTCGCAGGCACCCAACCTCGACAGGTAGACGTAACCAGAGGGCAGCAAAAAAGTCGGTGGCTGTCTTGGCACGCTGGGAACATATCCAAAGGAAAAAGGAAGAAGAAGAGGAGGAAGCAGAGAAGCGGAGCGCGGCGAGCCGTCATGATCGTGTCGCTGGGATTGGCGGAGACATTTGCTGCACCGGGGTGGAGTGCAGTCAGGACTCAGAACTCAGACTCGTCGTTATCTTGCATCAATGCCAGCACCGCCACTTTTGACAGTCTCCATCACATCACACTCGGGCACAAGCCGAAATGATGGTCCGTGGTCGCAAATCCCGCATGGCCGTCATGTCACGATGCAGTATGCGCCAGTGGAATATAAGGCGGGCAAAAGAGATGGTATGTTTTGTGTACTATATGATGCTATGTGATGATCAAAACGCCGGTAAAACACCCCAATTAACCCCATCCGAACAGAAAGAAAAGAAAAGATGATGATGAAAAAAAAAAGGGCGAAACTAGTACTTGGGAATCTTGAGAATCGACTCAAGTCGCTTCTTCTTCTTCTTGGACATTACGCTCTCGACATCAGTGTCAGGATCCCGCACTTGAGAGTCTTTTATCAAACCTGCAATTATACGAATAAGCTTCCACATTCGCGAGCATTCCGGACAGATAACGTCAAAGCATTTACGGGCAAGCGCTTACCTGGGAAATCGACTTCCTTAATCGCCGTACTTGGACGGCTCCTTCGAATGTCACGCAAAGCAGACAACGTAGACGCCAAGATGACGGCAACACGATCAACCTTGTGGGTGACGCGATCGCGCGTGGTGTTGAGCAGGCCCGCAATGGCTTCATGCATCGAGTTGATCTTCTCGTTGGTTCGGCGACGAGACCGCTCCACCTCGTGCTGGACCTGGCTCATCTTATCAGAGAGATGGTCTCGGCTGTCGACCATGTTCTGGTTGATATTGCCGTTGGCGTTGTCAATCTTGCTGCATATGCTCGAAGTCAGGTCTTTTTGCGCCGTGTCCAGCCTGCACAATACGGCGGCACGACTGTCGTCGATGCCTCGGCCAATCTCGAGGAAGCTATTCCTCGTCTGCTCATGGCTGTCGGCCAAGCTCTTGGACAAGCCATCTATCGTCTGGGATGTCTGCCTCTGGGACTCTTGCACAATGTCAAAGACGGCTCCACGGACGTGGTTGACACTGGAGAAGACGCGGTCGTGCGCCTGGTCAAAGTCGAGAGCCAGGCCCTGAATATCGAGGTGCGTCGTCATCATGCCGTCCAGGAGGCTGTCCAGCCGGGCGTTGACGTGACCTAGAAAGGAAGTTTCAATGGCCACGAGCCGTTTGTCGAGTGCCGAGGTCGACATGCGAGTTTGTTCCAGTCGGGCTGACATTTCCTGGCGCATCGCAGCAATGTCTTGCCGCATTTCGAGTATTGACGCGGCGAGATCTACATCCTCTCGCAATGTCTGCAAGTTGGTTGTTAATAAGACGGTAACTTGTTATTTTTGGTGCAGAGTTGGCATCACTTATGCCACCCATGCTATTTTTATTTAAAAATAACCCGTTTACTTGGACTGTCCAAAGACGCGGACTTACCGTTATGGCAACCGCGGGTGTCATGTTGGCTCTCCCCTGGCCAGAGTTGTCGTTTGTACAGAAGAAAAAAGAAGAAGAAAACAAGGGAATTGCGGCAGTAGCTACGTGTTGTAAACGTGAAGCCTCTTGGAGAAAACTCGAAATACTTTCCTGTGAAGAGAAATATGGTATTCGTGTCGACTAAGTACCTGAGCTTCGTTCCTGCAAACGTGGACCTTTTCAAGTTTATTTCCCACTGCACCCTGCTCTGCTCGCCTGTCACATTACACTGTAAGCCACCAGGTTTTATTTGAGAATTTTTTTTTCTTTCTTTCTTTCTTTCTAGCTTGGGCGCCCAATAATGGCACTTTCATGGCCATCACACCGAGGGCATGACATCACTTGAAGAGAACCCCCCGTTAGCTTATCGATCATCACCTCCTTTTCTTGCTGCAATACTTTGACGCCTCTCTGCGTCTCATCTCTGGATGGATGAATTTGACCGTCGTTAAGCGAAGAAGCAACCAATGGCTTTGCATCACGGTGCGAGCTGAGATATCATGGCGTGGACGACACGATTCCTCTCCCTCTCTCTCTTTCTCTCCCTCCCTAACTTCCTCTTTTTTCTCTCTCCTTCACTCTCGTCACATATCGCAGGAATGCCCCCTTCGGACACGGCGAACCACACATGTGCTAGACCCGGACCATGAAGCAAACGAAGTTTTCCGGACATGGGCGTGCTCATCCTTGTCAGCGGGCATGTGCGCGCAGAGCTGAGGAGAAGAATGTCAATTGAACAAAAAAATACTAAAGAAAATTAAATAAAGAAATAATTAAGTAAAAGTACATCGTGAATTTAAAAAAAAAAAAACGCATGCGTGTCACGAGTCAGCCGGTATGATGTTGTGTGTTGTGCTGGGGATAAAAGACGGTGTTTGCTTTGAAGATGGGCCAAGCGTCGGCTGTATATATCCCTGTTTTTGTTTTCTTTCCTTTCTTTTTCTTTTCTTTCATTTCGTATAGTTTTTTTTTTCTTCGTCTTCAACAGCAAAGCATGAAAATCACTGCGGAACCAATCTACTCCAAGTCATCAGGAGTCAGGATAGTCTCGCAGGGTCGGAATCAGCGAGAACACGTTACGTTCTCTGGGTGTGTGTGTATGTGTCTGATGTCATTGAAGAGACAGCGCAGAGGGCTCCTCGTACCGAATGACGCCGAGTGCCTGGCCAATGACGACACCTGATGGCATTGCGTCGATCGAATGGTGTGACTTTGCAGAGTTGCATTCCCATTTGGAAAAAAGAAAAGGGGAGGGCGGCTGAGGGGGACAGAAGGAAAAAAAGGAAAAAGAAAAGAAAAAGAAAATTAGGCAGGCACGCGGAATAAAGGCTTGAAACAAAAAGGCAGTGTGCAAATCGTTGCGCACAAAAAAAGGGAAATGAAAAAATAAAATAAAATAAAAAAGTAGAAAGAAATACATCGACTTCTTTTCTACAACCCACGCGCAGTCAGCCAGCCAGCCAGCCAGCCATCACTAGCGACTGTGTCCCGTTTCCCATTCCAACATCAAATGCAGCAGCCAGCAGGAACCAATCTCGAGCCACTTGGCAAGACAAGCATCATTGAAAATTGAAAACCCTTCCAGACGCCTTGCATCATATATATGAACATGCATATGTTGTACATACCTACCTACACAAGCATATTTTCGCTCCCCCTCTTTCTGCATGTATTCGACCAAAACTCGCTTGCTCTCCCGTTCCTTTGCGCGCGAGCATCTCCATCGTCGCTTCATCCCACCGCCGCCTCCGCCTGCCTAGCTCCGCCTGCCTAGCTGCTGCTCCTTTCCCGTCTGGTCAGTGTCCCGCGGCGCAAGCGTATCTGGTCGCTCAAGTCTGACCGAGAAGAAGCACCAGAACTGAACCCCCCCCCTCTCTTGTCACAACCCTACATTGTTGCGCCATTGTCTTTTTTTTTTCCAATCTTTGACAAGTCAGACGTACCGAAACACGAGAGCTTTGTCAAAGGGAACGAATATATACAAAAACTCGAAGCTCTAAAAGGCGAAAAAATATAAAAAAAGAAAGAAAGAAAGAAAGAAAAAGAAGAAGAAGAAGAATAAAAGCAACCCATGGCCTGAGGGAGGACGGCCGCGCAATGGCGATGGCCCGTTCTGATCGCCGGGCCTCGTCGTCGAGCATCATCACTCCTTCATCCTTCGCACCCGACCTCCGCCCGCTCACGAGATCATCCACCATTGCAGCCACATCCGACACATTGTCGTCGTCGTCCCACCACCACCAAGTCGATGCCGCTTCTTTCCATGTCCCCCTCGGCGGCTCCCGCAAACGCAGTCAGAGCCACGGCCATCATCACCAACACCACCAACACCACCGTCACGACGCCGACTCCCCGCCGCCCGTCCACCTGTCCATGCTGCAGCCCCGCGTCGCCGTCGTCTTGAAAGTCAACCCCCAGTGGCATCCGTACCTCTTTGCCTTTCGTCTGCTGTCCATTGTCCCCGCCCTGTGGTGGGGGTTGCCGTGCGCGCTGCAGCTCGTCCTGAGCATTCTTCCTGGTTCCGAGAGCATCGTGGTCGTCCGGGGAGGCGCTTGGGACGGTCGTCTGTATAACAGCCATGACGCCGTTCCGTTTGCCCTGACCGAAGGCGCCCTGGCTACGATATGGGTTCGTTTTTGGATCAAAGTCTATGTGGAAAAACAAAGACGAGAAAAAGAAAAAAAAATAATCATAAAGATAATCATAAGAAACCCTGGTCTTTACTCTCCGCAACTCGTACTAATTTGTATGCTACCTATAGAGCTTCGCGTGCGGTTACCTGGCCTTCTTCTTTACCGATTGCCTCATGTCTCGATGGTCAGTTTCCCCCATGTGGGCGTCTCTCGCTTCTGCCTCGCCGTGTCAACATCGCACTGCGCTATTTCACAACAACATGGCCGACTCGTCTACTTTGCCATCAATGAATGAATAAATAAATTAATAAAAAAAAACTTTCTCAAAAACAGGCTTATCAACTATACTCCCCAGGCGACCATTGTCCGCCTGCTGACTATCAACGCCGTCAATGCGTACCTGACCATGACGGTGTTGTCCCTGGCCGGAGGCTTCCAAGATCCAAGACTCATGCTCCCCGGGTGGATCAGCATGGCTACTGTACGGTTTTTGTGTCTTCCCGTCCCCCAAAAAAGGACCAGCTCCCTTCTTTTTCATCCTTCTTCTCACCCTTCCCGTATACAGTCTTTTTCTTGTATTCATTCGAGATGCCCATCCCCCCCCCCAAAACATGTCGGCTAACAACCTTGGCTCCGCGCCTCCCCGCTCTGGTAAATAGACCCTCACCGTAAGCTACCACATCACGCACCAGAAAATCAACATCCGGAAAGAAACCTCGACATCCATCAACGTCTTCTCCATAGCAAGCTACATCAGCATGGTCACCTTATTGGTACACATGCACTCCCTTCAGCAGAATTACCCCCCCGTCCCGCTGGTCGGACAAATCCGAAGACTCTGCAACGACACGTACACCATGTTGGCCCAGATCAAGGCGGCCATTGAACGGGCAGAGCTCTGACGGCCCAGAGAGAAAAAGAAGACGAACAACCATGAGAAAATGAAAAAAAAAAAACGATAAATAAAGAAACAAAGAGAAAAAAATGGATGAATCAAAAGCGAAGAATAGAAAAGAAAGCATTCTTCCATCACACCCACCAAGGACCTAACCCGTGCGTCTTTGCCAACCAAACCATCCCCCCATCATGTGTTCGGTCCATGGTGCGAATGGATAAACGAGACCTTTTAGGCCATGGGGGCCCAATGCATGACATTTCTTGGGCGGGCCTGGCAGTGTAAATTATGTGAATAAGAATTCTGTGTATTCTTTATAGTCTGTCTATGCAGCGGTATTAAAGCTTATTGCGTCTATGAGATTGTTATTGTGATATGATTTTTATTTTTTTTTGTTTTCCCCCTATGTGTACAGCTATACTTGTTTTATTAGTTTTATTGTTAATCATAAAATACATTTTGTACACATCATTTGCAGGGTATATGTTATTTTCAGTGTCAACGTTGAAATCTATGCACCGTCGCAAGCGGCCTTGTGTCACAGAGGCAGCATGCCTGCCAAACGCAAATCTACATTTCAGGACTGAGAAAAATTGAATTTCTATTAGACTATGCTGTCGTGGACTACGGCCGAGCTTGCCTAATGAAGCAAATTCCACGAGCGACTGGCAAGCCATGCCGAAAAGTGTCATGATGCCAAACCTTGCCACCTGCCGTGACCGGGTGCGGGGCACGGCAAGCACAACTTTCTCAATTCAGGTTTTACCACTACCAAACCAAAATAAAAAAAAATCTCACTCATCGGTGAATAAGAATGGCCGTCGTCCTGGGGCGTATTTGGAGCAATGCTGAGCCCCTGGAATGTCGATACACCTGGAAAAGAGTCGCAATACGCGGGGGATCAATCTCGTCCCAAACCGTCCTCTACGCCAGCGGATGGACACCTGCTTGGTGACCTAGAAACTGACGGGGGCAACGGCGCATTGCAGGCTTAGAAACCGTGGACCTTGATGGTTTTGGCATCTAGCTCGAGACCCTCTTTCTTGTCGATGAGAAATTCCTGAACATCTTTGCGCTGATCACCCTGAAGCTGGATCACCTCGCCCATTTCAGTGTCGTTGACAATGGTGCCATTGCAAGCTGCAAAGAATGTGGTTAATGACATATGACTCATTCAAATGTGACAACAATTCGCAGACTCTGTAGTATCTCGACGAATTAACGGAAAAAGGCCAAAGGAACCCACTTACCAAATTTCTTCTTGATAACCTTGAGGATTTTCTTCTGGTCAAATTTCTTCGGGAGACCCTGCACAGTGGTCAAGGTCTTGCGTCCATTACGCTCTAGAAACGCAATCAGTATCATGATTCCGTGGACGGGTATGCCATCGTGTGCCTGAAAAGCAAATGTGGATTGTTCGTAATGCAGCAGCAAATCGCCAAAAAAAAGGTGAGGTTACACGTACGCTGAATACGTATATGGATATAATTCTGAGCCTGCTTGGTCTCGCCCGTGTCTTCGTCGGCCTCGGCGAAGGGATCTATTGAATGCGAAAAAAAAAGTCAGTATTTGGATAAACGACGCCCGCGAAGCTGAGGTGAGGGGTGGAACCCAGCCCCTCAAAATCGACTAGACACGCCGGCCAGATTCCTTTCCGCGACAGAGACGCAGGTTGAAAAACGTACCAAAGGTCTTAAGATTTTCGATGGACATAAACTCGGACGTTGAGGGGTGACTTTGGGAAATGGGTTGTTGTCAAAAAGGGATGTAGGTGTGGCAGCGGAGGGCCGGAAAAAGAGATGCCTCGCTGGGTGTTTGGGGAAGGGGGGTTGGGTGGAGGGGTTTTTGGTGGTGTTGTTGAGTTTGTAAGAACGCGAAGTGGCGAGAAGATTTGTAAAGGAGTCCAGGTACGAGGGTTCCTAGCAAAGTGAGACTGCAGATGGACGTTAATAAGAGGCGAAAAGCTAGGGCAGCGTTCGCGACGTCAGGGCAGAATGTTGGTGCTGATAAAACGTGATGAAGCGGAAGGAAGTGGGTGGACGGTGGAGGAAGAAAATGGGCTGCCGACACCTGGAGGCAGCTGCCCAGCCAGCCAGCCAGCCAGCCCAGCCAGACGACCGCCAACTGGTCTGGTGGGACAAAAAGCCAGCGCCGGGGCCGAGTGGTGGGCTGGGTGGGCTGTGCGCACTGGGCAGGAGCCGGCGGTGGCCAATTGCCCCGCCGCTGCCGCTGCCGCTGGTGGCCGCGAGAGTCGTGAGTGGCATGTGCCTGACATTTCAGGTGCCAAGGAGAAGCAGCGCCAGCTCAGCCCTCGTCTAGAAAGCGGCGGAGCCGATGTCCGCTTCAAGTGGAAGTGGGGCAGCTTCAATGTTAACCTTGCTCGGTCCGAGTCGAGAGACTTGCAGAGGCTGGGGCATAAGTCATGGCAACTTGTTGTTCATGGCTTGTGATGCAGACGGCGTTTGTTTTCCCTCTTGGGTGCAAATTGCTTTGGTGCCATATCACAGTGATCAAGACGCGACAGCGCCAGCTAGGAGAGGTGGCCAAGAGCGACGCACACGTGCCCCTCCATCAACTTCAAACCATCAAAAGCCGCCAATGGCAGTCGAGCGTGGATGAGAGTCGTGGAAGTCCCGTCATTCCATGTCATCATAAGACCAGCCAGCCGGTTTGGTGGGGTGACGTGAACCCGGTGGCGCTCGCTATCGTGATAAGAGCGAGAGCGGCGCGGACCTCGTTGAGCGACAGGATAAAGAAGGACCACGAGAAGAGACGAGCGAAACAAGAGCTGCAGCAGCAAACTTTGATGTCTGGTTGATCTTTTCCCTGAATCAATGCGACAGCCATTCATTCAGCATTCACAACTGGCCGTCGGCTGGCGAACAGCTGGCTGGCTGGCTGGCCGGCTGGCCGGGCCTGTCCAACACTGAACATTGACCATTGACCATTGACCATTGAATGTCGACGACTCGCGTCTGCATCTGCCCCGCCAAGCGCCGCGCATGCGACTACATGCAGACATTTCTATCCTGTGCCATCAAAATACGGCACGAATCATCATCATCGACAGTGCACAGCATGCCCTTTGAGCCTCTTCAACACCCGCCTTCAACTCTGCCATATTTCCAAGATGCGACCCCGCACAATCAAAGTGTCGCATGGGTCCCCTTCTTTAGCCATGGCTGCACCTTTGGTCCCGAAGCCTTCTCCCGCATCATGATGAACATGATTCACAATCCCAATCTTAATTCCACGTGGCTGTATCGCGCAGACATCTTGTACGACGACGATGCCGCCGAGTCTCGGGGCCAAACCCCAGTCGATAGCCAATTCGACAGCTCATCTGAAAATGACAAACCCATCTGCCGCGACATCTTCAACATGACCAGACGACGTACCCTTGTCCGGAAACTGATACCCAGAAGTGAGAAAAGAGACAGGCCTCTCAACCAGACCTGCGCGTACCATCATGCCCATGATGACGATGCAGCAGACAACCAAGTCACAACCCTCGTCATCTATCTCCCTCACGCATCCTCGCTGCAGGAGCTCCCCTTCTACCACCCCAAGGTTCGGGGCATCGCCCATCTTCACCAGTGGAATCCTCTTTCTAGCACTGGCACCATATCCGTACACTTCCTTGGCGGTGCCCAAGACGAGCTCAAGGATCCCAAACTCAATCGTGTGGCGTACCACCTGCTCGAAATACTGTATAAACACGGCCAAGGATCAACAACGGGCTATGTCAAACGAGTCCATCATGACCTTGTCATCCCCCAAGCCAGATTCCAAGACCGCTACGCCCAGCTCAAGACCAAATACGCTCGTCATCTCGTCAACACATGGGCGGAAGTCACTGATCCCGGCAAACACGTATTCGAAGACCTGGGCATCGCCGCATTTCTCATGGAGCTCTGGACAGACATGTACAAGGACGGCCCATTCCCGGGCTTCGTCGACATTGGCTGCGGCAACGGCCTCCTCGTCTACATCTTGCAGCAGGAAGGCTACGAGGGATGGGGTTTCGACGCGCGCGCTCGCAAGTCATGGCTCACCTACACCACGCCCTCGAGCAGCTCTCCCACGGGCCGCTCTCTCGAAGAGAAGCTTCTCCTACCACTTGTCACTACGACGACAACTCTAAAAACTTCCAGTCCCTCCACCGCGTCTACCACGCCCACCGCCTCACCCCCCATACAGCTCGACCCTTTGCAAGTCCACAACGGGACCTTCAAACCTGGCACCTTCATCATCTCCAACCACGCCGACGAGCTCACGCCCTGGACTCCTATCCTTGGCGCCCTGTCCCAATGTCCCTTCCTCATGATTCCCTGCTGCAGCCACAACCTCACGGGCGACAAGTTCCGCGCCCGCCCGCCCCGGGATAAGGCCAAGCCGCGATCAACGTATGCCTCCCTCGTGGACTGGGTGTCATGCATCGCCGAAGACTGCGGCTGGGAGGTTGAGACGGAAATGCTGCGTATCCCCAGCACCCGCAACACTGGCATCCTCGGCCGCACGAGCAAGCACCCTGTTTCCGAGGCAGACATGGCTCGCATCGTCACCAAGTATGGCGGCGTGGAGGGATACCTGGACAACGTAATGAAGCTCGTCAAGGGGGGGCCAAGGGCCCATTAGTCCATCCAGGAGGACAATACCTTCAAAGCGGACTGCATTTTTTTTTTTTCAATCTCGATAGATTTAGATACACCACTTTGTGTTTATTTTTTGCCCTTGACAATTGCTAGTCTCCTATTCCAATATGCGTATACCACATTGTGTGTTTTTTGTTGTTGTTGTTGTTGTTGTCGTTTTTGTGGGGAGCTAAAGAATATATACATACTTATGTACATGTCTCATCTTAGATGTCCATACAACGTCATCTACTTTTTCTTCTTCCTAAAAAACAGATTTTTCTCTTATTGAAATGTCTATATCCAAGTTCTATCCATCCATCTTCTTGAATAATAGATGCTCTCCTTTCTGGACAAACATCCGCAGACCACTCAAGTCCTGTATTTTCTGTTCTTTTTGAAATAAATGGATGTTCTCTGGGATCCACATGCCATGTCTTTACCTTTTCTTTTTTCTTCTCTTTTCTTTTTTTTCTTAGATATATATATACATATGTTTATATATGTATATATTTGTTCGAAAAACCATGACGAATAGAAACATAAGTAGAGAGGGCTTTTACAACAGGCTGTGGATGGGCCCTGCAGACAAAGGGGGGGCATTTATCCACCATGTCATGTCAGTCATACCGACGCTCGGCCGATGGACCGACACGTTGCAGACAGAGTAACATCAAGCGTGGTCAGCGTCTTTTTGTGTGTCTTTCCATATCATTATGCTATCGACGCCGGAACCATGCCATGCCACGCCATGCAATCTTCATGCCTTGCTTTCCCGTCAAAATCCCACTGGTCCTCCGTCCAAGCTAAAGAGCAAAAGCTACCAAAAAAAAAACTGCAGGTACCAAAACACAGCAAAATTAAATCAAGCCCCGTAACTTGAAATACTGACTCTGACAGAACATAAACTTGTAGCTCCAATCCAATATGCAACTAGTGAGACGTACATCCATCCATGTATTCATCCAAACTTGCTTTCCATTTCGTGGTCCCAACATCAAGTATCCGACACACTAGACACTAAGATTCCAAGTCTTTTTTTTTTTCATTATACTCTTCACACGTAATTTTTTCTTTCCATTTTGCGTCGTTAATGATATGAGGATTTCTTTTTTTTTGTTCTTTTTTTGGTCTTTTTGGTGCAGCAACCGTTGTGCCATGGTCTTGACATTCCTGAAGATATCAGTGCTGTTGCCATTGGTTTCCAGTGTGGATATAAAGAAATAGAAGAAAAAAGAGAGAAAAGACGAAAAAGAGAAATGGAGAAACGACGAAAAAAAAATGGAATTAGGGAGTTGCAGTCAAATTCGTGACGCCGCAGTCACAGTCTCACTCTTCCTCGTCCTCTTCAATCGGAGCTGGCGTGCGGCGCTCAGTACGACGTTTGGGCCGTCGATGACGCGAGCTGCTAATGTTGCTCGCCGAATCGTCAGGCATAATGTCCATGTCGTCCAGCCCCCAATCATCATCACTCGCTGGTTCAGCATCCTCGTTTCCGGCTGCCCAAGCTGGCCGTTCGTATCCAGATTGCTGCGAGTTGCCAGACCCGGGCATGGGAAGGACATCAATGCGTCGTCGACTTTGGAGATTCTGCATCAGACCCGCACCGCGCTGTCGCAGGGCTGTCCGAACCATTTCAGCCTTTTGGTGCAGTTTTTCAAATGCATCTTCCAGGCTTTCCATGCCTGCATAGATTTCTCGTTCAATCTCGGCAATGGCAGCCATCTCCATTTCCTCATCGTTTGATACGGGTTGTCGAATGCCCCCCTGGGTGCCAGATGATGCGAGGCTGATAAACGAGGCTGGCGTGGTACCCCGTGAATAGGGCGAAAATGGCATGGTATTGTTCCTCGAACCGGCGGCCGAGGTCCCCCGGGGAAAGGCACTCATCGAGAATCGGTGGCCGAGTGGAGTTTCGCCGCGCGATTCCACCCCTGACATGATGTCGTCCGCGTCGGCTCCAGACCAAAGAAACCCATCAAAACGACCAGAAGTCAAAATCTCCCATTCGGAGCTGTTGATGTTGGAAATGGTCACAAGAAGATCGTGGGTGTGAGGATTCTTCACGAGATAACTGGCACACTCGGCATCTCGTGGAACTTGCTGCAAGCGATAGAGACGCTGGAGCGAAAGACCCGACTTGACGATGAAGTCATTCCGGGGGCGATGTACCGGCGTCGGAGCTCGAGTCGCCGACTTGAGTTCTCTAGATCCAGCAAGGAGCGCATTGAAGAATGGACGGTCTTCGGCCTCCATGTTGGTCAGAATGGCAAACGAGAGGGTTTCGTCGTCGACGTCTTGCGGCGGAGGCACTGGGTTTTCACCAGTGTTGGTAAGCCACTTGTCGACAGCGGATCGAACTTTCTTCGACTGGCGTAGGTAATGTTCGCGGAATTCTTCAGCAATATCGGGATCCATCTTTACAGGTGATGCAGGACGAGGAGGCACTTCGGCAGACACTTCGGCAGCCTTGGAGCCAATCTCGGCCAAGTCAAAAGGCGGCCAAGATGGAAGCTCGATCCGACCGCTGACCCATTCGAGAACATCTCCCCATGTCAAGCCCTTGTGAATCTCGTGAGACTGGTCACACATGACACATGCGCAGCCGTGAGGCGGAAGATCGCGCGAAAAGACATTTTCAAGACGATCCAAGAGACGTCTCGCTACAGACCGATGGCCTGTTGCCACTGCGATAGATCCTTGCTTACTCAGAACACTGGAGTACTGGTCGAGGAGGTTGAAAAAGGGTGAGAATAGTGTATCCGCACCGGACAAGGGGGGGTTTAACGGACGTGCTCCGTTCTGCAAGGGAAGGACTGATAAGAAATTTCGTGCGACGGGGTATGAAAGACCGCCGTTTTGCAGGAGATAGTCGACTCGTGGTATATCGTGAATATCGACTGCTGGTGGTGGTGGTGGCGGCGGCGGCGGAGGGCCTGGCATGGGTCCTGGTGTCGCTGTCTTGGAAGGGAAGATGGATTCATTGTCACCAACATCGGATGCAGATCTGTTCTTGCATCCTTGATAAATATGCGGTGGAAATCTTGCAGTCTGCGTCGGTGTTTGTGGAGATGAGTCCTGGACACTTGATGGCGAAGAACCACGATCCCGCGGGTCCACCTTCTTGGAGCTGCTTCGAAGGGAGTCTGAGCGCTTGACCGAATGCCGCGAAGAGGTGGATCTCACGGATTCAGATGAGCGAATTTTCTCATTAGACTTGTGGTCCCGAGCTTTGACATAGGTTGCTTGACTTGACGAGCCAGATCTCCTGCTGACCTTGGACGCATCGTCATGGCGGGATGCCGATCGAGAAAGCCCCGAGACTGTAGATTTGGCTCGGTCGTTGTCAGAGTCTTTGTTGTCGTCCGAGCCTCTTTTCTTGTCGGCAGATAGGTCCGTTTCGGGAGGAGTGGGCGGTCTACCACCCGTTTTCGACGTGGATGAATTACGACGCAGTTCCGCAGACTTGGACGTCTGCACTTCATCACCAGCATCCGTAGGCTCAGGAGTGAGAGGTGTAGACTGACGCCGACCACCCAGATCCTCGCGGCTTACGACCGCCTCTTTGCTGTGCGCTTTGCTAAAGGTCGGGTACGGTAACGATATGCGCTGGTTGTCCAACGAGATTTTGGACATGTTTGCCGTCAAATCGCTGCATGAGCCATGCTTGTCCGTCGAATCATCTTTATCCTTGTGCGACTCGCGGCCTTTATGCCTCTCCCTCTCTTTGTCGCCATCTCTGTCCTTGTCTCTCTTACGATGATGGCGCCTAGTGGATGCTTCACTGCTCTCAACGCCAAGCTTGCTGCGAGAAGAGACTTTGGACGACCTGTGGCGGTGCTCGCGGTCCCTATCTCTTTCCTTGTGTCGTTCCCTGTCTTTGTCTTTGTCTTTGTCTTTGTCTTTGTCCTTGTCCCTCTCCCGATCTCGATCTCGATCCTTGTCTCTATCTCTGTCTCTTTCCCGTTCCTTTTCTCGTTCTGGTTTTCTTTCGGATTTAGATCGTCTTTGCTTATCATGCAACGCTTCGTCGGCAACAGAATCGACGTCGGCATCACGCTCCGTGGAAGGCATGGTAGATCATCAGCCCAAGTCAGGCCGGGCCAGAGGCGAAAATCCGACGGCGAGTACAGGCAAGATGGTCAGAAGCCACTAGCCGTGGAGTGTTGACGAGAAAAGAAAAGAAAGGAGTAAAGGATTGGTCTGATGAGAATGGTCGATTGCTGCTGAACAAATGAGCAAGAGAAGAGGAATGGAACTAGGTCGTCTAGTTTTTCGTCGGGTTCAAAGATGGATGGCTTGGACGTTTATCGAAGGCTGGGTTGGGCTGGACTTGCAGGGTTGGGAGCGGTGCGGTGAGGATGAAGTCGACGCAAGATTGCGGGGCAGATGTCAAGCAGCGTGGAAAGAGGGGCAGTGTATGAGATACTAGGGGATAACGAGTTGAGATATAAAAAAGTTGAGGTTGAGGGGAAAATAATGGAAAAAGAAAAGGAAAAGATATAAAAAAAAGAAGAAGGAAAAGGATATTTAAAAATAATGGATAAAGGAGTGTCGGAGACAAGAAAAGGAAGAGATACGACCGTCGAGGGAAATGGTCATGCGAGTCTGTTCAGTGTTGAGACAATTGGGAGTATGGACTCTGGAGAGGCCATCTGGTGGGAGGGAGGGCAGTCTGCTGCTGGTGAACAACGTTCATGCAAAATGCAACATGAAAAGTCCAAGTTGGTATGGTAAGCTGCAGTGCAGGGCCAGCGCGAGATGTCGACCAAAGACTAGTCAGATTTCACTCAGTCGCCCAAGAGGAAAGCTACCTGCTTACTATTCGCCGCTCAGGTAGCACGTCGAGACGAGACGAGGCGATGCGAGACAAATAGACCCTGACGCTGGTGGCTGAATTTTATCGATCGAGAGTCGACAGTCCAACAATGTGGATAGGCAGCTGAGGGACGTCTGGCGATGGATCTTGTTTGGTGGCCGCCGGTCGGAGGCTGGGGTTTAACTCGTCTGCAGGTGATATCGCGCAAACTCCTTGACTGGGGGCAGCTCACGGACTGGGACTTGCGTCGGACCTAAATGCATGCTGTATAAAGTAGGAATGCAGGAGCCCAACAAGATCAACGATGGTTGGCCATTCTACACAACATTGAAGCTGTGTGGAATCGGACGGACGGATCAAGAAGAGTTGAGAGAGACTGCTGGCAGCTGGCACCTGCACAGCACCTGCACCAGACTGCACCTACACGGCACCTGGACTGGCACTGGCACTGGCACTGGCACTGGCACCTAGCTTAGCTACCTGTACCCACAAGACTAGCTGCATTTCGCTAGCCGGTTAGATTGATGCACCCCCCTATACATTTTATATGGTACGCTATATTACATGGCACTACCTAAAAAATAGTGTTTGTTTAGGCGTATGCTTAGGGCGCTATGCTTATGTGTGGTGCACGCTTGGAGCGCTGTGCCTACAGTGGGATGCCCTTAATTTTCGTACGAGAGCAGGTATCGCGAATTTAACCGATGAACGGATAAATTGAACGATCAGCTTCTTCATCAGCTTCTTCAGAGCCCATTTTCCCCTCTTTTTATCAGCTTCTTCGTCAGCTTCTTCAGAGCCCATTTTTCCCTCCACTGACACTGCTTATATCCTCTGTAGTTGTAGAGTGCCAGAGTATCTCGCCGCCAATTCCTTGGGCGCTTCCGTGTGTTTTCGTCTCTTTTGTAAATGGCTAGGAGGCATTCTTCTAAGCCGGTGGCGGGGAGTGTCACGCGTCGCAAGGCCGACATTCTGAAAGTACGTGGGTGATGAAAGGTTGTTGGGCCACGAGAGAAGTAGCCGTGAACGGTAACCGTGAAAAGTGGCCGTGAAAAGTGCTAGAGAAAATGAAGTGGAAGTTAGCAGAGAAGAGGAAGTGAAAGTGGGAGAGAAAACGAATTTGATACTGGTGTTGCTAACATCAGACTTTCTTTCCGGTCTTCATCTAATGAACCGTCTTCAAACTAGGCCTTATATTCCTCATAGAGATTCTCAGATACCTGCCTTAACTTCTGGTAAAGGACCTCTGCATCTTTAACCTTTTGGCAACGGATTGCTTAGCCCGGAGGACTGCCTTCAGGCGGGTCTCTGCCACTGTTGGACGTGTGACTTGACATGATGAAGAGAACTAGGTGTAGGATGTTCTAGGAGCATGCCATTTGACCAAAAGGGTAACTAATGCGAGCACCAAATGTTGTGGTAGCTGCTGCTTGTTTTCCTCTATAATAAATAGTAGGCAATGAGGAAAACTGGATGAAAAGAGGTCTAAACTGCCCAAGCTAGAGAAAAAGGTCAATCTGGAAGAAAGATAGACCTTAGGATGGATAGCGAAGGGAAAAAAGGAAGAGAGAGTTACTAGATGTGAAGGATGTTTAATCTAAAGGTGGGGTGGGAGAAAAGTGGGGTGGGAGACAATGCGAGTAAAAGTGGGAGAGAAAGGGAGTATAAATAGGAGAGAAGGAGTAAAAGGGAGGAGAAAAGTAAGCAAAGGTGAGTAAAAGGTGAGGAAGAAACAGCTATAGAATGTGGGAGAATGTGAGCGAAAGTAAGAGAAAGAAAAGGAAGAGATAAAAGGTCATAAAATTTAGGTAGTGCGGAATTAAGTACTCTTTAGGAAGGAGTGCTCTTTAGGAAGGAGTGCTCTTCAGGAAGGAGTGCTCTTTAGGAGTGCTCTGCGGGAAGGAATCACCTCTTTTTATTTCGTTTCATATGATTTCGTTTCGTCTGGTCTCGAGGCCCTGACAGTACCTAGGTAGCTAGTATTGCGCGCGGTGTAGCTGGTGGACATAATGATGCTGTGAGGTGCTGCGGCGCAACGGGACTGTATGTACCACGTAAAACAGGCAGTATAAGATTAAGCAGAAAATCGACGTTTAGGAGAATAAGAAATGCGTCAAGCAGCAAAGATAATGATCCATGTCACCAACCGAGGTCCCAAAAAGATGGCCTCTCGAGGCATTTTCCGATACACTTTGGATTACAACGAAATCGACAGGTATCATTTCTAATTGATTGTTTTGTTCCCAGAAGGATTGTAGGATTGGTGGACGAAAAGTACAGGCCAGGTCAGACCGTGTGAACCTAAAACAAAATCCAGACAATCAATTTCTGTGCAGAAGAAAAGAAAGTCATTTCCTTCAAGTGAAAAAAAAGTCCTTTCCTTCAAGTTCTATTTAGGAGACCTTGTCCCTGTTGTGGTAGTTCACAGAGTCATTCCAACTACACCAAATGTCAGTGTCAGGCCACTTCGTTCACACAGATAAGTCTTGTCGATTTCGCAGCAGCCCAGGCAGAGCGAGAGAAAAGTCAAAAATAAAACAAAACTTACAACAAGGTCTTGTCGCCGTCTCCCCATTGGAAGTTCTTGGTTCGCACGTTCTGGTACGGATATTCGATGCGCTCCTCCAGGGGAGGCATGTGGCTCCAGTGCTCCCAATGCTGCTTCCACAAGACCCAGGCGTTGGCGCCGGCAGCAATCAGAAAGATGGGAACACCGCTACAATGCCCTTGATTAGCCTGCGTTTTCAAAGATTTCTGCCCAAAAAGTGCCATAGCAGTGGCGGTTTTGCGTCGCCGTTTTGCCCGTCAAGCTCATCTTTCGGGTTTCCCCCGCGCTAAGTCAAGGCGGCGAGGGGTCCGAAAAAGGACCAGCAATAGGCATCTGGTAGAACTTTCTCGGGAAGCCATCCATTCTACTCCTCTCTCAAAAGTAATAGATGCCACGTACTAGAGAGAAATCTTCTTCCACAGCTCGGCGGTGGACTTGGCGTGTTCCTTGAGCTGTCGTCGCTCCCTGATGAACTCGTTTTCGGTCGAGGTGCTGGCAAAACGGCGCTGGGCGGGAGCACGCAGCTGCGCAGAGAGGCGCGAGGTGGTTCGGACGACGGCTCGCGAGAACATTTTGTGGTCGAGAATGTGAATCAACCGGTTTCGGGGAATTCAATGGCGTGTTGGATCAATTGGTGATGGCACCAGCGAGGTAAAAGAGATGATGCCTGGGCTGGTGGGCCGAGAGGCCGACGAATTGATCTCACGTGATGCAGATGATAGCGTGTGTCTCTGCGACATTCCGCTTAGTAACCCAGTAACCTCGAGCCTGCGGAGAGGTCAGTCACGTCGTGAACATGGTGATCCCCCACTTGTGCAAGAACAAGTCGGAATTGAGGTGACGCCAGCTTCATTCGCAATAGATTCTATTTCGCGTAACCTCAGGTGCCGCGACTATCAGATAATTACTGACGCGATGTATGAGAGTGCATGAAAGTTATGAGCATGTACACACTGTATATGTACATATGTAAATGTGACATCCCAAAATCTACACGTGACTTTCTGGTCTAGCCCAATCTGGCCAATGAGACTCCGAGTCTGGAGGTATTCAGTGACATGATTCATCGCGACACATTGCCTCGACTCTCGAGCTGGTCATTTGGAGATTCTACGGCCGTCAGACATACATCTGAGTTGTTCAATATTCAGCAGGATGCGAGCAGCCCGGGACGTATGACTCTCAGCATGTCCGGTTTTCGGATTACGACATGGAATGGTAGGCGCGGCATTTGTTCCTATTCAAGCTTCTAGTATCTAATGTCTTGTCCAAAGTACGTTGCTACTTATGCAAGCTGACTTGTATACATCACAGTAAATGGCATAAGGTGAACTTGAACAATCTGCTTCTTTAAAACCCACTTCTGAGCTCAATACATGTACAGGAATCCATTTGGGTATCAACCATGGCGAGAGCAAAGGACTTTCCAGGTGAGGTTTGAGAGAAACTTCCCACCGTCGACTCGCAACTTGCTAACTGGGAGGCCGCGCAGTCCATGTTTGACATTCTGGAGTCAGATATTGTGGTCATGCAGGAGACCAAAATTCAACGGAAAGACCTGCAAGATGACATGGTCCTGGTGGCCGGTTGGGATGTGTTTTTCAGTTTGCCAAAGCATAAAAAGGGTATGTTTCCCTGTTTCATACCGAAATTCTAACAGAGTCCTGACCCTGATGACTTTTTTCTTTTGCTTTTACTTGTCTTTTGGTCTGCTCGAAAAGGGTACTCTGGAGTTGCTATTTACACCCGAAATACAACATGTGCGCCTATAAGGGCTGAGGAGGGCGTCACCGGCGTGCTGTGTCCTCCGAAGTCGACCACTAGCTTTCGAGACCTGCCCTTGGATCAGCAAATTGGGGGATATCCACGGCCTGGTCAGCTCTCGGGCGCCATTGAAGAATCATTGCTGGATTCCGAGGGTCGATGTGTCATCTTGGAGTTCCCAGCCTTTGTATTGCTGGGGGTCTACAGCCCGGCAAACCGAGATGAAAGTCGAGTTACATTTCGCACAAGCTTCTTCGAAGCACTCGATGTGAGGATACGCAATCTTGTCTCCATGGGCAAACAAGTTATCCTGACTGGAGACTTGAATGTAATCCGCTCCGAAATGGACTCGACAAACGTCCTGGAATCTCTGCGGAAAGAGAACATGACTCTTGAGGAATGGATTTCCCTTCCAACCCGGCGCATCTTTAACCAACTGATACACGAGGGCAGCGTCATCGGACAGCGTGATGAAAACAGGCAGCAGCCTGTGTTGTGGGACTTGTGTCGCAACTTTCACCCTACTAGGCTGGGCATGAACACCTGTTGGGATACCAAGCGAAACACCAGACCGGCAAACAATGGAAGTCGAATTGACTACATACTTTGCAGTGATGGCATCAAAGACTGGTTCACATTTGCCGACATACAAGAAGGCCTCATGGGCTCTGATCATTGTCCAGTCTTTGCGACCATGGCAGACACAGTCAGCTTCAATGACAACGACACTGCTCTGCTCGACGTCATGAATCCACCAGGCGTTTTCCAGCAGGGTGAGCGCGTGAGAGATTTGTCACAGAAAGATCTGCTGCCGCTGTCTGCGAAGCTCATTCCCGAATTTGACCGTCGTCAAAGTATTCGTGACATGTTCTTCAAGAAGTCTGCGTCCAGGGGAGTCGCTGCCACTGCCGCTGCCACTGCCGCTGCCACTGCCGCTGCCGATCCCGATATCAAGACGGAAAGCGAAAGCGGTGCCACTGCTGAGGCCTCATCTAAATCCGGCTCAACGGCCAATCAAGCAGGGGCCATTGCCGAAGACCGCTTGGACGCAGTCTCACGCGGCACCACCACCACCCACAACAATTGCAGAAGCGGCGGCAGCAATGACAACAAATGGAAGGAGGGAAACGGGCGCTCTGAGGACTCATTGGCTGTCGATTCAGCAAACAGCTTCGCAGCAAACGCCCAACCCTTCGAGTCGCAGAAACGGTCATCCGAGCCAAGCGATTCCGCCCCCAGGCAAGCCAAACGCAGCAAGTCAAAGCATGGTGGCGACACAAACGCACAGAAGCAAAAAAAGACTGCGTCGGGACAAAAAACACTGAAAGGCTTCTTCAAGCCCGTCGCTGCGGCTGTTGTTGTTCAACCCACACCCTCGGCTCTCCAAGTGCCGCAGCAGACCAACAGCACATCCCAACGTGCTGCAACTGCAACAAACAGCACGTCACCCACCACCATCACCAACCACACGTCGGCACGGTCTATCGCGTCCGAACCTGCCAGTCCCTCACGTCCCTCGCATTCCTCACCGAAACGCCCTGAAAGCAATCACTCCCCTACTGCCCCCAAATCACCGCAAAGAGTCTTTGATCCGATCGAAGCCAAGGAGTCCTGGTCCAAGCTGTTGGGCAAACGAGTTGCGCCGCGGTGCGAACACGATGAGCCCTGCATCAGTTTGGTCACCAAGAAACCCGGTGTGAATCGTGGTACGTTGCTGCATCTCTACGGCCACCCCATGCCAGCCCTACCCTCTCCCTTCGTCTCACAGACCCTTCTTCAATCCATTTCTGTCGATATCCCCGAATGCCCCTTCTCTTCTTATTCTTTTCTTTTCTTTTTTTTT
>SRPT01000181.1:0-44317 GCA_018360205.1 Claviceps digitariae
GGAAAAAAGAAAAAAAAAAAAAAAAAAAAGGAAAAGGAAAAGGAAATGGTGCAATGGCATCAATAGTGTAGCGGTGTGCTTACTAGGATTAGGCCCCCGATCTACCACCACTTCGTTTAATATCTCAAATGTCCCATCCGGCTTATGGGTATGTTCATCTTCACTCTCTTCGCCAATCAGTTCCTCCACCAAGTCCCTATGTCGGTGAAGCTCGTCGTCATCCTCCCCCGACTCCTTCTCTTCGTCGGAATACCTCCGTTTGATGCTTCGCATGACGGTGCTCTCGAACCGCAGACGCAAACTGACAGTGACGCCCTTGCTGAAAGTCGAACTCAGGATGCGCGTGTGGTCCTCGAAGTCGAATTTCGTCAGGAAGCCTAGGCTGCCGAGCGCAAAACTCAACACGGGTGGTACGATGCGCTGGAACAGCCAGCTGGCGTACAAAACAGTCCCATCGCCGCCCAGCGTGATGACAAAATCAAACGTGTGTGGCCGGGACTTGCACATGGGCTCATCCCAGTAGCGAAGACGTCGGCCGATGCTCTCCTTGGCGGCAGCCAGGTCCACGTTTGCGTCGGCGGCGGCGTATGCCTGGGCGACCTCGTCTATGATGCCGGGCACGTCAAACTTGCGGTTTGTCTTGAGCTTGTCCTGTACGTAGACGACATACGCGACATCGCGCTCCTTGTCCAGGAGCCATTTTGTCAGTTGTCGGGTTTTGGGTATCAGGTCTTGGTCGTATATCTTGGTCAGGAGAAAGATGCTCCGGACACGGAAGCGAATCCTCATGCTGCTCAGCCGTCGACTGAGTTCGCGAACACCCCAGGCCATATCGCTCAGCTGCTTCTTGGTGAGCATGCGGCTATGAACGTCTTCGTACGTGGTCAGATCCATTTGCGACATGCTCTTGGTCATTTCGTTCGCCCATGCTTCTTGGTCAGCTTGTCCGACCTGATCGCCATCCAAGCTTGTCGGGTCTATTTCGACACGCGAGGGCTGTCGTCGCGGTTTGTGCTTGGGCTCGACCAGCTTGTCCTGGTGATTCGTCTCGATACTGAGGACCTCGTCCTTGTTGTGCTCGTCCGGTGAGGCGTATATCGGGTGCGCGTGGTATCGCTTATTTCCGGAATCGCTCTTGGCGGCACTCGCTCGGCGCTGATGGTCGAGGAACTGATGAACGAGACACTGGTCGCTTCGGAAGGCGCCGCGATGGCCGTGAGGCAGAATGGCTTCTGACGTGACGAGAGAGCTTTTTCGGCGATAGGGATTTGAGGGATCAAAGGTCACCTGTTGATTGTCAGTTTATTTGTATGACTTCCTTTTCATTCCGTTTCTTTTCTAAAAGAAAGTAAAAAAACAAAGGAATTACAGATCAGTCCTTACCTCGAGCGAATTTGAGTCCTCGTCACTATCCCCATCCGTCCCATCTACGTACTCGGCCGCTTGAGCGGATGCAGCATGGTTTTGTGAAGCTGCAGCCGTAGTCTTGCGGTCGTCACGGGCATCTTGAGCGTCTCGAGCATCTTGGTCTTTCATTGCAAACAAAGTCTCAACGGGCGAGTGCGCAAATTCGGCTGTCGTTCAACAGGTCGAACCGCTCGCTGTGTGGCCGCAGGAGAAGGGCGGCTCCGTCGTGACGCGTGTGCTGGGAATGAGTACTGTGAAGGGAGTCCGAGTCTGTCGCTTGAAAAGTGTTGACACAGATGGCAGCGTAGCCGGCGCATTCGTTTCAATGTGGTGGCGTCGGGTGGAAAGTTGACAAGAAACAAGTTGGGTCGATTGAATCACGCAAACTCAAAAAGACTAGTGTGATGTGCGTTTTGCTCATGTTGGCCTAGTTTGCGACTTGACTGTATCGTGTTGCCATGTACGGGAGATTCCGAGCGTCGTCAGTTGTGGCATGACGTCATTTGAGGGGTAATGGAGATGGACACTCCTGTGCTGGACAGTGTAGGGCAGTCTATATTTCTTTGGATTTTGTCTCGGGTTTGCATGGAATTCTTTTGCATTTTCATCTGTAATTGAAATGGATTTCATCCATTTCATCTGGATTTAAGAGTTTGGCATCACTGGTCGTCAAAGTATACTAGGTAGGCACTTGATATCAATGACGCAACACATCCACGCAATTCCCGACTAAACCCGTCCATCCCTCTTTTGCATTGCATTGCATTGCATTGATTGCAACCTTGCAGCTCAACGCTTATACATGTCACAAGAAATATATATATATATATATATTGTGTAATCTCAATCTAGCAACTGACAGCGAATTCACCATGTCTACCAGTTTGCAAGAAATTTTAAAAAGGACAGTCAGCCGAAACATCCTCGGATATTTACTAAAATTATAGATAAAATCGTAAGTTTAGCAGTGTTGGTTTCATTCCTCAAATGGATTTAAGCAGACTATAAAATTATTGGTAGCTTAACCTTACTCCTATTTTTATTTTTATTTTTATTCTTATTTTCTTAAAAAATTAAAAAAAAAAGAATGAGCTTACGGCTCACGGCTCACGAAGCGGTTTATATAAAAACTCGAAAGCCATTCCATGTGCTTTCATTATAACAGAAAACAATCTTATCAATACTGAACCAGCCACATGATTCTTATAAGCACAGACTGCCGAATGTCCATCATCTACAGCCCATGCCATGACATCCAGCCCTCCCTCCGCACACAGACGCTTCTAGCACCGGGTCCAATCCTCCAGACTTGGAAGAACCCCTTGTCACGATTGCTCCGCTAAGCTCGCCATCTCTGCGATTTCTCTGTCCCCTACCCTAGACGGAAGCCCGTTTGGGGAGGCTACAAGAGAACACTTCCAAGAAACACAGCTAGATAGTTGAACGCAGGCCAAACATATATATTATGATGATGATTACGGTTTTAGTACCAATTTGACGGCCTGAATATACTGTGAGAGGGAATTCTCTCATGCTGGGCTTTGGGATGGCAATCTCGTGTCATGGTTATATATGAGGTAATTGGGGAGGAGTGTGCTGCCCGTGGGATGTTTGAGAGGGTTGACGATTCGTGGGGATGGAGAATAGAGTGCCTGGGTGTGGTGAAAAAGGTCGTTCCATCATATAGATAGACATTTGTACATATATACATACATACATATAGATAAATAATAGATAAAAAGATCCCAAAAGAAACTCATATACATTCTCGCTTACCCTTTTGCCCACCTTTCCGAGCATCCCTTCCTCTCCTTCCGACTCATTAATAGAGCGCAGACGGTACCAGTCCTGAATAAATGCCCATTCCCCCCGTCAAGACAGTCAAACACGCACGCACGGCAGCAGTATCTTCAAGTTAGAAAAAGTCCAGCCACATCTCCCCCCTCGACCCGCTTCAATGGCCCCCCGACTCACGAGACACGGACCAGATAAAAGCTAAAGGCCCCTGTCATTGTCCTCAGATCCAGAAACGATGACCGCACCGAGGTACGTTCCCCTCGGCCTTGAGAGTGCCGCGAAGAGCCCTCCCAGTCCGTAGTGACGGCGGTGAAGCAACCCCTTCGAGTCGTCCTCCATGCATGGGAGTCATCCCAGGAAGCCTTCACGGTTTCTTAAGGGCGTGACTATTGGAAAGGAATTCTATAGACATGGTGCTTTTTGAATTCGTTTCTTGTGCAGGCGAGAAGGTGATTGTGGGGGTAGCGTCCGAACGGGGGGGTATGAGTATGGGAGGTGGACGGGGCGAGTACGTGGAAGGGGATGAGATATTCTCGACTTTTATATTGTTTCATGGTTTTCCTATTTGGGTTGTTGTTCATGCATGTATATAATCACGGCTCGTGCAGCAGACAACGCGTTCGGGTGTCGTCCACACGAGGGGATATTGCAATGCCGCGTCGTCCAGCAACGACAGAAATAACCATATGTACCTCAACCGCAGTCCGTGATCGGTCCACAGAAGGCCTGCTTTCCGCGGCCCTGACATCATGCTGGTCGCAGGCGATGTACACGCCCCTAACAGTTGGGACAGTAGTCATAACAGCTCTGTGCCATGATCGAGGGGCGGCTGGCTTTTCAGATTTCAAATATATACACACTGGCCGTGAGAAGTGAGCGCGCTGACTTGGCTCGTCCGGAAAAGGATACATATATACACATATATGTATGTATGTACTGAGATGCAATGGGCATATCAAAGTCAAAATGTGCATAAGTCGACAGAAAGCCGTTTCTGGTGAATGAGGCGAATCAGGTTCCATAGCTCTAAGCTGCAGAGAGTTGGCCGAGACATACACAGCTCAATTGCAACTAGCACGACGCTGAAACAAGAAAGGGAGGGAGGGAGGGAGCACCGAGATCCAACTGAGCTTCTGTCAGTCAATGCAGACATGCGTACAGCATGAGTTCACGGCTTGTATGTTCTTCCAGGATCCTTCTGGTGGGCCGCCCGGTGACATGCTGTCGCGCGTGATATCTGACTGCATGTTCTGGAATCGTGGGAATCATCAATGTCACAAGAGGCCGCAACTCCTCCGACAGAACTATACTCTTGGGGGTAACCTCCCCATCGGTCGCGTTCGGCATCACCAAGATTATTGTCCAACCTAGACCATGCCAATGGGTTTCGGCTGCCACGGCCCTTCATACAAACCCCATCCGGAGCTCGACACAGCCTTTGCATCTCCCTCCTTGCCGTCTCCCCCCATGTCCGCGTGGTCGGCCTCGTCCAACTCGTCGACTTCGTCCGTCTCAAGCACATGCGTGTCCTCCCGTATCATCACCTCCCTAGAGAGCTTCAAACACTGCAAATATACTTGGTTTCCGGGCAAAGTCGCCTGCACATCCGAAATCGCATTCAAAATTTTTGTCTTGCCGAATCGCTCCAAAGCCCGCATCGTGTGGCTCTCCTCGCCTCCTCGCAGATAGCCCAGCACAATGTCCCTGCACGGGTCACTTTTAGGCGCAGTAAGCTCGTCGTCGACCAGGTGCTTCCAGTAATAGTTCCAGATCCAGTCGAGAGCCTTTTTCGCCGCGCTCCGCAGCTTTGCCAGGGAAGGAAGCTGCTCATGCGTGGCTTGATGGCGTAGTTCTACAAATGTCGCTGGCAGCCCAATAGTCTTGGCAATCGAGTACATGCTCTGTTTTCGTTGTTTGTCCTGATGACCGTCCAAGAGACCAGTTACGAAGCTGAGTTTTCATTGGGAATTGATTAGCATTGTACTGTGAAACGAAACGAGCCGTGTCTGTGTACACGTGTATCAAGTAAGTCATGTTCCGTGCAGAGGCGAAGTCATCTTTGTTGTTGTTTGCTGTTTGTTGTCTTCTTTTTTTTTTCCCTTCGTGGTTACTTTAGAATCAATGGCATCATGCCATGGTAGGGGACGAGAAAGGCCGGAACGGAATGATGCTGCATGACGTTCAAAGTAATGGGGCACAAAAGGAAGGGTGTTTGTTTGGGCATTTGTCTTTGGGAAGCCCCTTTCACCACAACGCAAACATACATATGCACTTTGGGCTATGAATGGAAATGGAACATTATGATGATGAGAAATGCACGCGCCCCTCCACCCTCTCTCTCTCCTCCTCGGAGATGGTTATGTTACGGCTTGGATGGCGTATGGATATATATGTACTGCGGTGGAAAGGAGAAAGGGGAAAGGAGAGCAGTTATATGCAAGGGGTGAAAGGGACGGAAAAGGAAAGGAAAAGGAAAAGGGAAGAGTTGAAAAATAAAAATATGGTGCACGTACCGACTGAAAGCAGCCGAATAGGCAGCCCTCACGGCGTAAGGACCGCCAGCGAGACCATCGTCGCTCAACATGGCAGCGGTCAACAAGGCCGTCGACTCCACCATGTGTGGGCAGTTGCCGCGCTGCATCCACATGGACACACGAGCGACGGCCTGCCTCTGCCTGTGCCTCTGCCTCTGCCAGTGTGTGTTGGGCGAGTTGCCCGTGTCGCCCGTGTTGTCCGTGTCATGCTGGCTTGGTTGTGCCTGCGAATTCGGGGGCAAAGATGTGCGCATGTGCGACTGTGCATCGTCAGGTTGCGCTGCACACGTATCATCAAGTCGGCTGCCATCTTGGGCGTCACCACTGATGTCGACACGGACAAGGATGGCATGGTTGACACGGGCAGGAACAGGAATTCCATCCTGGATTGTTGTATTCGCCTTGGATGACGGCTGCGGCTGCTGTTGCTGGGCGGTGCTAGTTGATGCGCTATAAAACTGCTCGCGGACAAGGAGGAGTTCCTGGCGGTCCCGCCATGGCGTCAGGATGTACTGCACCATCATGTGCAAAAACTTTACTTGCCGGGGGAGGAGTGAGTGGTGGTTTCGTCGGTCTTTTTTTCTTTTCTTTCTTTTTTTTTTTTTTTTTGGGCGTGTGCGTGTGCGTGTACGTCTGCGACGGCGCGTAGGCAGCTGTGCGTCTGTCTTATCCTCGGTCTGGTAACTCGGGTCGCAAAAAGGAACAAGAAAAAGAAAGAAAAATAGCTATGAGTGAGCAAGCCGCGCGAGGCCCCGCAAAATTTTGTTGACCGAATCGGCGCGGCTGAGTCGTGACGTGAAGATGGACTGGCGGAGAGCACACGGAAAGTATGGATGATGTCTTCAAAGCTTCAATGTTGTGTTCGTCTCCGAATGGGGAAGGGAGGGGCGTGCATCGTTGCTCTCAAGAGTCAAGAGTCAAGAGTCAGACGCAAGACGCAGGACGCAAGACTCGAGACTCTCGAGACTCTCACGACTCTGATCAATTAATATGGACTAGGGTGGATTTGCCCAGCCACGTTTGCAGTCGCATTTCCGGGAAAGAGAGCGTATCGGCGGCGGCACAAGGGGAAGGAAAGACCCGACCAGCCAGGTGGAAAGGGCGAAGAGGGAAAGAAGGAAAGAGGGACGGAGGGACAGAGGTGGAGGAAAGGGGGACCGGAAGCAGCTTTTGGTCAGGGCTGGACTGGAAGTGGGCTGCAGCAGCAGGCTGGGGAGGGCAAAATGCAATGCATTGATGATTGACGTGTGCCTCGTCTTTCTGTTTCCCCACGCCCTCGATGCTCTCTGTCGAGACTCTCAATGCTTTCGACCCTCTACGCCATCGACGCCGCCAACGCCATCGACGCCCTCGTCGGCAAGGATACCGTCCCTCTGGCCCCCGCAAGAACTCAAGCCGAGCCCACTTCATAGAAGCCACGCCGAACGATCCATCTCTTCCAACCAAACGCCCTGCCACCCCGGCAACTTGTTGCCTCGTCCCCAGCATGCCTCTGTGTCGCCAGGGGGTTGGCCGTGGCCGTGCATGCGCACACATGCTAATTCGGTGCATTTTGCTGCCGCGTCAGAGGTTCGTGGCCTCTTCTTGACGACAGGGAAAAAGAAAACACAACATGGGCCAAGAAAAGAAAAAGGAAAGAAAGAAAGAAAGAGAGAAAGAGAGAAAGAAAGAGAGAAAGAAAGAAGAGAAACTTGGTCGGGTAATTCATCCTTGACCTGCGCAGACATTGGCAGTTCGTTGAATGTGACAGAGCTGCCCCTCGATGTGTGAGGGATACACATTCAAATCGCGCCTGATATTGTACATATGGACATACAGTGATATGACAATTGTTTTCGTACAAAGGCAAGTATCGCGAATTTAGCCGATTAACGGCTAAATTGAAAAACACTCCTGTTTTTCTTCTTCTTATAAGATTAGTACTTCCCTTTGTACGAAAAGTATTGTCATCCTACTGTACATATTGTACATGTGGTGTAATATAGGCACGTAGAGGTATGTTTGCTTCCTACGTACCAGACATTACTCCACGTTTATAAACTCTTCTCGATCATGCTTATGCTGCTTCATCATGAATCATGATGCCTCGTGATTCTTGTCAGGGATAGAGCGCGGAATGCGGTGAGGACATCGCCGTCGGATGATAATAGATGATGGTGTTTCTGCATTAATTAGACAAGAAAATGCCGAACCACCTCGACTTAAAGTCAGGAAGATTGCCGTCAATCATCCCAGTCGGCCAAGTGCCGATAATAATTACTTGGGTTGGGTTGGGCTGACGTCTCACCAGGACGATGATAAGCGTCTAATCGCTCGAGTGAGTCTCCGTCTGAACCAGGATGATGCAAAAAAAATCCCAAGGGAAGACCAGCATTATTTCTTCTTGTTTTTCAGTTCCGCGAAGAAGTCTACAGATCAATGGGGTCCACGACGAATGCGCTCACTCTCGAGAACGTGGTAAGCTCGGTGCCCCTGAATGAGTCGAGCCACGGCCACATGAATGCTTTGATCGACATGGACATGCATGTGTAGTTACACTGTGTATCAGGTTTCGGCAGTGTGCATGGTTTGGTTTTTATTATATTCATGAGACGACATCAACGAGTATCACCACCTATGCCTGCCCTGGTAGACGTTGCGATGCAAGCAACACGCCACGAGACAGGCCAGCATGATTTCGTCTCCAAGAGGCCGTCAGCAGCAGGAATTTGCCTCTGATTAACGCTGCAAACGCACGACTCGTTGCCCGAGGGCTAGAAGGGCAAAGGAATTGGAGAATTCTGCCGCCAGCCCGTCTTAACGCTTGACCTTGCCAAGGTCTTGACAGCACCAATGATCCTTTCGCGCTGCCTACACTAGAAGGACGCTAAAAGTAAAGGAAACAGAAACAGAAACAGAAAGACATCACAGCAGTGGCGCTCAAACAAAGCAAGCGAGCGACCGAGCGAGCGAATAAGCCAAGCCACAATTCGTAATTCCGGAGCCCACAGCCTGTCGTCATGGGGAACATTTGAAGCGTGGCCCGAGGGGCGAGAGACGAGAGACGAGAGACGGGGGGCAGGCATGCGGTGGGCAGGCGGTGGACGAGCGGTGGGCGAGAAAGCCACTTTAAGTTTCAATTTCAAATGCTCACTTGTGGGGTGAACGGGCGGAATGAATAATGGATAATACCAAGCCAGTCCGATCCCGGTCCCCGTGTCGAGCGATTATAGCCGGTGGAACGGCAGCGGGTACTTGACGCTAAAGAAAAAAGGAAGAAAAACGAAAAGGAGAAGCAACACACACACGGAGAGCTGGTCAGATATTTTAAACCATGATAAGTACCAACTCCAACTTGAGGAGATGTCTCACCTTCCTAGCCCGCCCTGTCGCTGAATATGCGGGACATGCACATCAAGCCACATTGAGCGAAAGAGTCCCGAAATGTGGCTGGTGAGCCTCACGCCCTCGACCCTCGGACCCTCCGCCTCTCCGCCTCTCCGTGCATCACCATGCAATTACATGATACAGCAATGCGACTACACGCTTACCAAGTCTGTATGTAGGTATTTTGCCTTTGCAATCGTGGGTTTCACTTGAAGCGCGTAAGCCTAAAGGCATGCTATGGATTTTCTTTCTTTTTCGTTTGCATTTTGTTTTTTCCTTGCATAGTATCATGCATAGTGTTGATTGCCATCTATAGTGGCATGGGACATGCCGTCCACGTCAACACTCGAAACAGCAAGGATTTGATTTTTCTGTTTTCTTTTTTTCTTTTTTCTTTTTCGAAAAAATAAATAAAACAAGATAAAAAAAAAAAAGCTTAAAAACGGCATACCAAAAAAAGAAAGAAAAAAGGGCACATTTCATTTTCATCCTCTACTGTACGTGTAAGTAAGTCCGGTCCACGACGCCGCCAGCACGACAAGCCACTCACTCACTGGCCACACAGCGCCAATGCGCACTCCTTTAATATCACCACCCCCTGACTTGACGCCGTTCTCCACAGGATGAAAAGAAAAAAAGGGGACCTTGGGGGCTTCCAGAGCTTAGTGAAAGTCCCAGCCCAGCCAATTAAGCGCAGTCCGTCACAGTCACAGTCATGAGAGTCGATGGCACCGTGGGGAGGGTTGCGTCAAGACGAGGAGCTGCGTGACTGGCCATGGCAAACCCACACCCCCTTTTTGTGCGTAGTCCCACTCTTTTCTTTCTTTCTTTCTCTTTTCTTTTTTTTTTCTTCTTTCTCGCCAAGCTCGTCCCTTATTCATGGAGAAAGTCTGTCCTGAATGCTGATTGTGCACCAATCCACAGCAGACAAATTCATTTCAGGGCATGCTGAATTGAATTTTCCCTTGTTCTTCTTCTAAAGCATAAAAGGAGTATATCTATTTTACTTTTTTTTTATTTTTTATTTTTTTGAAATTTCCTCGCTCCCGCACCTGCCACCCCACGCACGGACCCTCCCCATCCCACATGTCAACCGGGGGGGGGAAGGGAGGGGTGTGTGTGCGATTCCATCCCCGACCCCGGCCCCCCGTCTCTCGTTACCCACTCTCCCCCACTTTACTTTTTCTTTCTCTTGTTTTCTTTTTCTTATTCTTGAGCTTGAGCTTGTGCTTGTGCTTGTTCTTGCGTCCCTTCCCCCACCACACCATCTGCCCCGCCGATGTACCCACCCCCGAGTCCTCCTCACCCCCCCTCAGAGCCTCTTTGTTTGGGTTCCCTTTTTTTTTTTTTAGCTCTTTTTCTGGGGAGGGGTCGTCGTGAAAAAGCGGGCTGGATTGCTCTGTAGGGAAGGGGGAGGGGGAGGGGGGGTGCGTGTCAAACAAGCACTGTGTGTACGTAGATGCCTACTTTACTTTACTTTACATACAGGTGCCTGGCAAAGTAGGTACTTGAGTACTCAAGTCCTTTAGGTGAGTGCCTACCTACCTAGGTAGTAGGTACTTTACCTGCTGTATGCACAACTTAAAGCACCACGGCTGAGTGGGTAGTAAGTAGGTACCCAAGTAACCCCCCAGCCCAGACCTCTCTTCTCTCATCGCTCATCGCAAGGGTGTCGGAAAGTCCCTTCTCCTGCAATGCTATTCCTGCAGTTACATGGATATGTTGATAGTTGATACGGTCATGTAAAACCGTGGACGGGGCCGGACACGAGAAGAGCCAAGGTAATTTCATGGCTGGCCATGATCAAATGGATGGATGGCTGTGGAATAGACGAGATGGAAGCCGTGGGGGGGGGGGTTGGGATGCCGTGTCGTGAAGGGTTGGTTGCCGCGGATGTTTGTGGATAGGGAAGGATAAAAGGAGAAGGAGAAAAGGAGGATAAAAAAAAGGAAGGAAAAAGAGAAAGAAAAAGGAAGGAAGAAGAAGAAAAGAAAGAAAAAAGAAAGAAAAGAAAAAGAAAGAAAAGAATAAGTTAATAAAAAAAAAAAAAAAAAGACTACACTAGCCCCAGTCGTTGTCTTTGCAAATGCCTACCGATCCGCTTGCGACTTCACTGTTCCTATCGCCTTGAATCTGCATACTTTGCCGTATGTACCTACTTTTGTCGTCTCCACTGGAAAGTCAATGCGGGACGTGGTAGCCTATTGTTCTTGCTTCGACAACCCGCATCTTGATGGTCTGGTCTTGTTGCTATACAACACGTATCATGATCATCTTTTCTTATTGCTCTTCAACACCCAACTTGGTAGTCTCTCTTATTACGTCTTACGAAGTACATGCCCCTTGCTCCCCCCTGCATATCTGGCCGCCTCACTATTGACCCTTTTGACCATGTACACTATACTGCCTTTTCCTGCCTTTTCCTGCCTTTTCCTGCCGCATCACATCCCATTTCATTTGGTGACAATGTCCATATCCAGAATCCAGGTTTGCAAATCCACGAATAGTCTTCTGGTTAAACGCCTCTTCCTTTTCCTCTTTGGGTATTTGTGCTTGAAATGAAATTTTTGAAAAAAAAAAAAAAGCATGGAAAACAAAGTGCCTTGCTAAATGAAATCATATAACGCCCCGGCAATGCAGCTTCGCATTGTTGTCAATTTTGTGCGCCCCTCGACATTTACGCATCATCATCGTCGTCATCGTCGTCGTCATGATCATCATCATCGTCATTCTCGTCTTCGTCACCATCGTCGTCATCGCCATCATCGCCATCTGCGTCAACTTCCGTCTTGGTAGGTGGTTCCCACGTCTCCTCCAGCTTCAGACCCTTGCCGTTGGGCGCTGACCCCAGGAGAGAAGACACGGTGGAGCGGTAGTGGTTGAGCTGAGGATCCTGGCACACCTTGTCCGGCGCGTCGTACAGTCCCATGCCAAAGAGAATCTCGCCCTCTTCTTCGGGCTCATCCAGCGGTTCAAATGGTTCAGGGATGACGGGTGGTTGTCGAGGTTGAGAGAATGCCTCTGGTGTTGGCGGCGTCGTGTTGTGGAATCCCTGCATGACGAAAGAGTTCCAGTCCAGATCACTAGCCCCCGCGTTTCTTGTGTCGACTGGGTTGCGCAGTGCATCAGGGTCCATCATGCCCAACGTTTCGCCAGAGTGGTATACAGAGTCTGGCCTGTTGCATTCATTCCAGCCGGCAGTCTGTACGAAGTGTACTGGGTGGTCGGAAGCAGGAAACGTGGGTAAAGGAGAAAAGGTGGAAGATGGCGATGTGTCGTTGGAATAAGACGTCATGGTCGGAGAGAATTGCGGCTGGCTGGCATACAAGTCGGCATACTCGCCACCATAAAAGCTTGGTGTAGGCACCGCTGCATAGGCCGCTTGTTGTTGGTGCAAGTACTGTTGGTGCCGCGATGATGATTGTTGCAGGACAAGTTGTTGTTGTTGTTGTTGTTGTTGTTGTTGTTGCTGTTGTTGTTGCTGTTGTTGTTGTTGTTGTGGCTGTGGTTGAACATGTGTTGAAGGGTGCCAACTAACAGGGCGCGACGTTTGTCTAGGCCGAGTTGAAAAATAATCCAAAAGTTGCTGTTGTCTTTGAGGCGTCCAGACGTCGTTTCCCATCATCGACCGTCTCCGAGTAACCATGTTGGAACATTTGGGACTGCTGTTGGTGCTATTGGGCTTGGAAACTCTCATGTTGGGGGTTCCCGTTCGTTGTCCGCCAGAAACCTTTGCCAATCTTGGCAAGATTTGTTGTGACGGCAGAGGCAGCCCTTGATATGATGAAGCATCGTCGACCAAGACATCTTGCGAGTATGAAATGGGCAGTGTGTCGGGAGTGTGTCCTCGATATAGTGGATACATCATGTTGGCCATGTCTCTCGTTTGTATAGTATAGTCTGTCGTTTTTTGTTTCTTGATTTTTCTTGATTTCCTTTGGAGGAGGAGGAGGGGGGGCGGCTCCTCTAGCTATTTATGACTTATAACCAGGACGATTAAGAATGCCGGCGAGAATTGGCAGCGAAAGCAAGAAGTCGAATTCGTGTTAGAGGTATGTTGCAAAGCGACAAGAATCTTATCGTTCGGGCAAGAGAAAAGTAAAGGGAATTAACGATCCAGTGGCGGGAGTCCTTGATATATTTATGACGATCATAGGCCAACAATACAATATCGAGAAACGAAGTTGACGGGCGTTTCCTAACATTATGTATCTTAAAGTTTATATGGAGGTCAGGACTGTGCAGGAACCGGGGGAGGGGGTAAGGGGGGGTGTGTGTTTCGAGAGATGGGGAGCAACACCAGACTCGTCAAAGAAAAAGAAAAGAAAAGAAAAAGAAAAAAAGGGTGGCTTAAGAAAGGAATCCAAATCCACAACTCTGGTAGCTGCAGGCCATCCAAGCAAGATCCAAACCAAGCATTTTAGATCATGGATCTGGAAGTGGACCTGACGGCAGTGGAGTTTAAGCTAGTGACAAGGGTCAGATCTGATCCTGGCGACGGCCGGCTGCATTTTCGATGTGTGTCCAGGGACAACTGAAAAGGAGTGGTGACTGCTGCAAGTGCAAGTGTAAGTGTTTGATAGCCTCTCTGTCACCCACGTACGCCCTTTTGCTGCCCTCCAATAAAAGGAGCCTTTCGAGGAAAGGAAAGGTGGGGGGAGGGCGTGTGAGGCCGAACCCAAAGGAGTCTCTCGCTGATCAACATGTGCGTCATTCACGAGCTTTCAAGGGGGTAGGGGGGGGTGGTCAAGGGGGGGGTGTCTCATCGGACGGATTGCAAACGGCAGGGTAAAAGCCGAGGCAGGAGAAAGACGTTGTCCTCGTAACTGAGTACGGTGCAGACCAGGCTTAGCAAAAGATGAAAAAGCGACAGACAAAAGGCAAAGGAAAAAAAAGAAAAAGGTTCCATAATCCTGGGGTGCGGCCGTTCCGAGAGACAATAGCGCGCGTTCCATTGGTGTGGGTGGTGGGTTGATTATCTCTGGGACGGACATGACAGAAGTTTTACACATGTGCATGGGCCAAAGAAAAAAGAGAAAGGGGAAAAAAAGAAAAAGGCTTTCCTGATTATGTCTCCGTGTTGGATACGCGCGCGTAGCCACACACAGTGCCATCGAATTATGCATCAATTGGCATCAAATAATGCTAAGCAAGCTAATGGGCTGCCCGACGGCTTGGAAACAAAAACAAGCTTCAGAGTATGTGTTCCGTCCAGGAAATGCAGACCGAGCCGAGGTCTTGGGCATTGTCTTTTTTCTCAACTACTTTGCATTGGCGTCATGGAAATGTGTGTCCATATCAGGCGGACTTGATTGACTGAAAACCGGTCGAAGCGTCAGCGCCGCCTGGCTGGTTGAGGAGAATCCTGGATCTCCTGTTGCTCGATTCCTGGAGACCTGGAGACCTGGGCGCCGCCGGGATGTGCAAGGCTCCGCTGTGGACCACCGCGATGCAGCGGTTCGAGCACCGTGTAGTCGTCGATGCCGTTCTAAGCGCAGCAACCGACGCGTGTGCCCGGTGTCTCCCCCTAGGCATGGAAGGCCAAGGAAGGGAAGGAGAAGGATCCAGTTCTTGAAAAGGGGGGGTGCGAGGTGTGTCGCTTAGCCGGGCCAGACCTGATCAGCGGGGATTGATTGTGTCAACCAGTCAGCCAGTCAAGTCTCGACTGTGGAAAGTCTGTATCGAGTCTGTCAAGGCCGAATTCGAAGGGGGGCGTGTAAAGATGAGGGCGTGTGCCTTTGTTGGTGAAGGGCAACAACTTTCACCCACTAGGTACATACATGACCTATTTGAAGACTCATTAACAACCCAAAGCTTCATCATGCACGTAGCAAACGTTGTTCCTTGGATTGGATTCGCTGGATTCGTTGGCCTGCCTCATCTCTAGAAAAAAGAAATCTAGATCCACCTCCGGTGCATGTAGAATGAGTAGCAGCCTCCAATATGTCTGACGATATGTATTCCGTGTCAGGTAAGTGTCTGTGTATGTATATCTGGTTGTGTACGTACATGATGTACGTGTACTGCACTCTGTAACTATCAACACACGATGCGCAGGTGGTAAGTTTCAATTTGAGTGAGCCGTTGTACTACCTACCTAGTAGTTGCAGGTTAGAGCAGCCATGATTGAACAATCGGCTACAACGAACGTCAGCGCGCACATCGTCTTTGTCAGGTGGCAGAGCTTCTGACCTGGGCGACATGTGCATCCATCCACGCCGGTGTAGATGGATATCCTGTGGCTGTACTCGGATTATTCGAGGCGTCGGCTCCTGGCTCAGAGGCTGCGATCGAATCCTGATGCTTCAAAGTGACTGGCCAAGCATGTGTGCGACACCCCCTTTAATGGTTACTTAAATTAGTTGCTTTCAGTTTCTGGGCACTTGCCTACGAACCTACAAGTGTTCTTACCTACTTACATGTGCATTTACTGTACATACCCAACTACCTACCCTTAGCAGGGAGGTAGTCGAGACTACAAAAAGTCATCTCGTTGAAATGCACGATTCACTCAGCCCGGTCGCTCGCTACTGTGGTGGGGGCGTTGCAGCGAGAATTCTTGGTACTGCAAACAGGTCCACGGGGAAAATTTTGATAACGGAGGGTTGTCACTCGGTCACTCGGGTCCAAGAGTCCCGCATATTAGGGTGTATTTTGTCTTCCTTTCCAGAGCAGGCGCAGGTCAATAGTGTCATGGTGTCATGGTCATGCCTCGACAGGCTTTTTCAAATCTGGAGCACAAGGGTCCATCCATGCCTGTCCTGTCAGCCCCAAGACACGTACGTAGCCCAGCGCTGAGCCAACGAAGCCCAATGCTTTGCGGACGAGAGGAGACAGGCAGCTCGTTGAGAGTAGCAACGCAAATGGACGCCAGCACAAGTACACATGTACATCTCGTAGGCCGGCGGGTCCTGCGGAGTTGCCGTGGCGCCCACAGACTCGCTGTATTCGGGTGAATTCAAGTCCAAGATCCTCCAGTCTCGTCTCTTATTAAGACGCTGTGTCAGGCATTGCTACCAGGATGCGCTCGTGACGCATGGCTTCATGATGATTGCTCTCGTCGGGGCCCGTTTGAATGTTGTTGTTTTTTGTATATCCCGGCTCACGACCATCCACACCCGATGGATGCGATGCAGTGCATCTTGTGAAGTGCCATGCAGAGAGGTGTCATGGGCTAAAACGAATGTACATACATACATACATGTGTAAAATTCATGTAAAACGCAAAAGCGTACATATGCATGTATGTTTGACCATGACACAATGTCTTTTGCTCCGCCATACCAGAATAAAGTAGCCCAGTATAGATGGGGGCTTTGATAGAATCGTTGGTGCGCTCCTCACACGGCCAACAAGTACTCGGCAGTCGGTATTGCATGCCTGCCTGTTCTTCGACGACGTGGGGTTAGCCTTGAATGCGCATTCCTATCGTCATGCACTAAGCTGAGGGCCAAGTAGTAATTCCCATTCAACATTGCTGGTGCAGAGCCAAATGGATACCGGTGCAGCTCGCTCCGCAAACTGCCCTGGCCGCCTGGCTGGGATCGTCATGTCATGAAATGTGTTGCAGTCATCAGACCCAGGAAAGAAATCCAGAATGAAAAAGAAGTGAAATGACACGGATGTGTGGCAAGGAATCCATCCACAACGACTGGCGGGGTGAAAAAGATTTGGCAATGCCACCACCCTCTTCCGGCAAGTGAGCAGCAATGCCGAAATACTCTTCGGCGACGCAGTGGCAGTGCTTCCGACTGGAATGATGGTGGTACACTGGTGCTGGTGGTGGCAGGTAGTAGCTGCTGCATTGATTCAAAATTCCAATGACTTCCCCCCGTCGGGCACGGGAGGCGGAGACGTCCTCGTCCCACACCTGCTACCGACAGCACCGATCTGCATCCACCAGGGTGGTCCGCCGTTCCGCGTTCAGACCGGCCCGGGAAAACATGAAATGACACGAGCATATTTCCAGTGCTGACACTTGTTGACTATCGCCATGCATGTCGGAAGAGGACATGCAATGTATGCCTTGCGCCTTTATGTCCGAGTAAGCCTGGACCATCACTCTGAATCGAACGAGTCCGACAGCCGTCGAAGCTTGAACTATCTCTTTTCCGCCACGAAAGCGACACCAGCGTGTGGGGTTTGGTTTTTCTTCTTCCGTGCATCCTCGATAACCTCCGTCATGAATGTAAACAGGAGTCTCTCTGTGTCTGTCTGTCTTTCTTTCTTTCTTTCATTTTTTATGCCTGAAAAGGGCCCGTGAGGGTAATACCACACACACTCGCGGGGTTAGAGACAAATGGCAACGGCGTCCGACACTTACTGGACCATGTCCTTGTTCCTGGATGAGCGCAGGTCAATCCTTTATTGCAAAGTCTGGATGTTTCTGCCTGAGACGGGTGGGCAGGATTATTGGAAGCCATATGTGACGGGCCCAAAAACAGGCCCATCAGCAAAGGATACCTCAAAAATCTGGTTCTCAACAAGCAGGGCAGTGAGCTGTGTTCGTATATGATGGCAGGTGCATCTTTGGCCATTCCTTCGCCTGCTTCAGCTAGACCAGTCGTAATGAGCCTTGGCCCTCAGCGGTTGTCCGCGGCATCAGCCCCCCCTTAAGAGAGTTTCTGCGAAGAAACAAATGTGAAATGAGCGCTAGGGTGCAAGGGATTGGCGAGTGGCCAAGGCGAGCGGCCAAGAGAACAGACAGGGCACTTTAATGGCTCAGCAAGCCGCCCAAGCAAAGTGCTCATCCCTTTGGTCGCCTTAAGGCGCCAACTAGGTCACTGCAGGGATTGTTGACTAATGAGGATAAGGGGCAAAAAAAGATACTTATATTTATATGAGAACATCACTATAATAGAAGTTAAAGCATTTTTGCTAAGTACAAAGAGGTATATTGCACACACTGCATCCATAACGGGTCCCCTGTATATATGCCCGATTGACAGTATTGTAAGCCTTGCCTAACGGCCTTTTTTTTCGTGTTTGTAGCTGCCTAGCCTTAAAGCCTTTATAAGCTAAGCAAGTGGACTGAGATTTTGTCCGCTTAACTAATTTATATAGTGATCTCTTAGTAAAGACATCTCTAGACTAAAATCTCTGCCTTAATAAGCCACTCTTGCTATAAGCTTCGAAGAACTTAGTTATAAGGTTATTATAAAAATCAACCTAACGCTTAAAGCTCTTAAATACTAGCTGCCTATTGCGTTATAGTAAGTAGCTATTTATAAGGGCAACTAGTAAAAGGAACTTCCACGCTAATGCCTGCTAATTTCCCTTATAAGCTTAGTGGTTAAATCTATTATTTACTTATAGCTAATTGCTAATATTAACGCTACCTATAAAAGCATTATAATCTATTACTATAGATAGCTAAAGAATTAATATTATAGCTTTACTACTAAATTTTTATAGTATTAGCTGTGCTTATAGTTGTAAAGATATTAGCTATTAGCAGGTAATTTCCTTAAACTTATTGCCCTAATAAATAGTTAAAAGCAAGAGTATAAGGGCATTATCTTTCTAAGCAATTTAGTTAACCTAAAGTAGTAAAGAATAGTATTAGTATATAATCTATATATATTTATAGGTTTTAGATATACTAACCTAACCCTTGTGTGTAGGAATAGCTTAAATCTAACTATATAGCTAGCAGACCCTAGATTTATTATTGCTTTTAGCGGTTATAAACTCTTTTAGTACGCCTACATTTGTGCGGTAAGTGCCTATAGCTCTAACGCCTAAATACTATAGAGCTTTAAAGAGGTTTAGGGCAGAAAAGAGGTTATCTATAAAGATATAATAACTAGCTCTAGGTAGGTGCTTTACTAGGGTATAGACTACGCTCTACGTTAGATTTAGCTTAAAAAAGCCTTTTAAGGGCCTCTTTAAGGCTTTCTTAAATTTCTGCTATAGAGTATGCTAAATCTAGTGTAAAAAGTAGCTTTATTACGCTATAACCCACACTTTAAAGCTAGTTAGCATAGGTTTATTTAGAATTATAACAGTATCTTATAAGCGTTCAGTATATAGCATAATAGCTTTGTTAATAGATAGAATTAGCCTAGGATTCTATAGCTTAGCTAATGCTTATTACATATATTAAGACTATTATAGCACATTATAAAAAGTGCGCTTGTGTGGCCCTTGCAGCCGCAGCTATAACCAACGATAGAGCTAAAAAAAGCAATTATATGTAATAAATTAGGTAAAAGGGTGCACTAGGCGTGCATTCACTGCCCTAGAAGGCTTCTAATAGGCCTTAAAACCTTATTCCTTATAATTTCCTATATAAATTATAATTCTAATCTAGAGATATACTTCTTTAATAGTGGTTAGGGTCTATGCCTGTGCTTAAGCGTGTTTTTTTAATAGCTATAAAGGGCTAGAATCCGCGTTTGTATATATAACCTATCTTTTTACTAGGGAAACTAGTATAAATTTCTAGAAAAGAGATAGAGCTGACGATAGCAGCCGTTATATCTAAGGCTCTCGATAAGCTAGCTAAAGAGGTTAAAAGCGGCTGGCCTTGTGTATGGGATCGAAGATAGGTTAGAAAGTAGCTGCATTGTTAGCCTGTTCTTGCACGCAGTTATCATTGGCTACGATAACTAATTCGGGTTCTTCGAGCTTATAGATTAGAAGGTTACTGTAATCCTCTTCATTAGACATTATAAAAAAAGTTGTATAACGAATACATATAAATGCATTCGGTCGCTAGCTCTGAGGGGAATCTGATGTACCTCTGAGGTACTAGTGGGTGGGTGGGGCCCGTGACCTGGGTGGCGCCTTATGACTGGCAAAGGGATGGTGGGACATTCGAACGATAGCATGTACAGGGGGGTTGTATGTATCGGAGACCTTGGTGCAACCATGCTAGCGCCTGAACACTAGGTATGAAGGTGAGCCGGAGGAAGCGTCGAGTTCGACGTGGTCCGCTGGACAGAATCCGAACTGGATTGGCGAGACGGGTTGTCACGGCGGACGAAGCCCCATTTCGTTGTATGTAGTTCGTGTTGGGTGGTTGCAGTCGCAGTGGCGCTGGCGCTGGCGCTGGCGGCTGGGCTCTGGTAAAGGCTAGATGGATCCAGTCCCAGACCCAGTCGCTACAGGAGGGGGGGGATGGGGATGGGGATGATTCTGCTGAGTTGGGCCAGCGCTGCTGGGGCGGGCGATGATACATTGTGTCATGGGAAGCGGTGCGAAGTGCGGTGTGTCGGTGTCGGCACCGGTGCCAGTGGAGGTGCTGATGATGTTGGTGCTGGTGCTGGCGCTGGTGCTGGTGCTTGTGCCGCTCTGCCTTCTGGCCAGGCCAATATATTCGCACGGAACTCCTTGTGCGCCCCATCCCCTTGGAGCCCATAAGGCTACACCTTTATACCCCCCCGCTTTTCCTCGGTGGCTTATTAGAGCAAAGTTAAGTGACCTGCAGTAACTTCCCAAAACATCTCCCGCAAAATCGTTATACAACGGATTCAGGATACTACTCGCGAAAATAAATTAGCCTTATAGCTTCCAGTAGCACCTTTATTAGAATTTATTATAAGGCTTATAACAACTAATAATTAAGGCCTTTAACCGCGAATTTATTGTTAACACTAATAATAGCAGCCGTAAGCAGCTAGCAGATAATACCTACTAGCCTGTTTTCTAGCCTATTAAGAGCTGCGGGCAGGAATTTATTTCTCTTTACGTTAAGCCTCAAGATACTATTATTTTTACTCTTCTAGACTCGCCACTAGAGCTTTTCTATTAATTTATACCTCTTTCCCTTATAAACTTATAGGTTTAGTATACTAATAACTCTATAGCCCCTAAAACGCCGCTAGCTTTATAGTCTTCTTGTTGGCAGGAATACTAGCCTTAAAAAGTTATAATAGCCTCTAAAGTATATTTATAGCTTATAACTATAATTTATATTAGAATTCACCCTAAAAAAAGCTATTAAAGCCATTAGAATACCTCTTGCCTTAGTAAGCAGCGTTTAATTTACCTAATTTTTAAATTTATAACTTAAAACCAGTTCTAGTAGCTTTTATAGTGCCTTTAAATTTCTGCTACAATGCTATAAAAACAATCACTATTTAAACGTTGTAGCAAGTGGTTTAACTACATACAATAAGTATCTATCTAACTCTAGCTTCCAGGCCTTTGTATCGCAGTAGATAAGTGTATAGTCTGCTTCATGGGGAGGTCTTATTAGATAACAATAATCCCGTCAAAGCTAACGCTAACTAGCTTTAAATTCTAGGCTATTGCTAAGTGCAGATACCTCTTATTGTGGTTTAGGCATAATCCAAAGGCTAGTAAGCTAGTTTAAAGCAAAAGAAAACGCACAAATAACAATAATAATAAGATTTAGCTTAATCTAACTTAAAGTGTTATTCTAGCCCTAATAAGTTAGCTACTAAAGCAAATATATTATATATTCCTTAATAACCTCTTCTTATTACCTTAGCTTTTTAAGGCACTTTAAAAGCTAAATTCAGAAGCTATAGGCACTGCCTGTATAAATTATAGCATTTATAAGCCTTTTGTTGTAGCTAAAACAAACAATACTAGCGGCTAGTGTTAGCTATATAATGCAATAAAGGCTGTTCTAATAGAAAGCAGCTATATAAGTCACTTTTAACACTTTTATATATAGAATTACTATCTAATGTGTCTTTTAATACTTAGGTTAATTAGATTGCCTAGAAAGATAATGCCTTAATGCTCTTTTTATTAACTATTTACACTAGCACTAAGTATAAGATCCAAACAAGAAGACAGCTAACAATAACACACATAAGAGCACGGCTAATATAGCGTTTTTTTAGTGATAAGCCGGTGAAAGAGTGTGAAATTCCATCCATTACTGCTCAATATAATGACTTTATAAACGCTATGGATATTGGGGATCAATACAGAAGCAGCTCAGGCTTTAACTACTATGCTTGTATAGGAGGTTAGCAGGCAATAGCGTAGAGCTTCCTTCTAGAGGTTACGCTTATTAATAGCTTCCTCTTATAGCTTTATAGAGAGCGTATTTAGAAGCCTTTTATATAGCAAGTTAACTAGTAGTAGCGGCTAGTTAACAATCTTTACAAGGCTTTTGCAAAGACTAGCAACCTAAGGCAGCGCAACTATTCTAGCAATGAATTTACGCTACTATTATAGTATAAATATGTCTAGCAAGGGAAGAATTTGCCCTACCTAGCATATAAGGGTTAGAGAGTTAGCTAGGCATAGAACCTAGGGCAAGGGCTAAGCGAGCTTACTAGTAATGCTCTTAATTAGTAAAAAAGGCGTAATCTCACGAGATAGGGTTGTAAGACGTGTGATGTGGCTCTTTGTAACTTAATGTATTGTTGGGACTTTTATTATAGTGTAAATTAGTGTGTGCGCGAAGTACCTTTAATACAGCTGTTTTTACTGGTTAATAAAGCGGGGGGGTACAAAAATGTAGCCTTATGGGCTCCAAGGGGATACGCCCCCTACCAGCCCTTGTGATTCAAAAAAGAAGCCTTTGTTTGCCATGTTGTGTCTCGATCGATTCACGTCCGTCCGACCCGGGGCCACGGACGCCTAGGGCCATTTGACCCATCAGCTTCGCGAGCCACTGAGCCCCGTGAAAGCTGAGGCGAGGTTACTTCGTTGGGCCTTGCTGAGAAATTGAGAATGATGGCCAGCCATGCCATGGCACGGTGGCCTAGTTGTATTCGTTGACTTTGCGTCGTTGCTGACTGAGTGAAGTTTGTTTCGGAGAAGGAAGGATCCATACCCATCGACAAGCCTCTCTCTCCTGTCTGGTGGCTCTGCGGGTAGCAGGTTGCACTGTGATTGTGTTATGAGGTCAACTGATACGGCTCCATGATTTTTTTTTGGTCTGGTTTGCGTGGCGTGTTGGCGGTGCGCACTTTGATGGACCCTGCTGGGCCCCTGCTTGGGTCCCTCCTTCCTTTACTTTGGCCCTGGTGGAGTTGGTGGTTGCTCTTGCCCTTGCTTTTGTTGCTTTTGTGGTTCGTCAATGTTGCTTTCGGCTTCGTGGTCAGCCCCTCTTGCCAGGTATCTGGCCTCTCTGGCCTCCCTCGCTCCTTCCCTCCAACATGCAGAGACGGATGGGCTTGTCAGCAGAATGTTCCAATTCCTATCATTGCGAAGCGCGTGTGGGCCTGGAGACTCGAGAGGCTCAGATGTTCGATTGTTGACCCCGGCTCCGCTCTCCGACTCTCTCGTCTGCCAGCTTGTCGCCTCGCCTCTGTGCCTCCTCCAATGTCCAGCCCCCCAGCCTCCCCCTGTCCGCATCAGCAGTTCCTCCAAGACGAGGGTCAGGGAGTAACAAGGTCTGTCATCACTCCTTACTGTCTTGTGAAAGTACATGCACTGACGAGCAGGTGTCCGCTCGCTTTTTTTTTTCTCGTCCAGCTGTAGACTTCGAGACTCAGCCGTGAGTTATCAATTACCATTGTCATCATGCCCGATCGCCATGATGTGAAACGGGAGCAAGGAAATCCAAAAATCACCCGTGCCACGACTACATTACTGCATGTATGCATGTATGCATGTAGTGCAATTGATTTTCTGTCACCCACACTCTATCTCCGCAGTCAACCACCAAACCACCCACAAGCCGCAAGTACCTTGGGTAGGCAGGTAGCCACGGTCAGGTAAGTACTAGCTAAGTGTGTAGGTGTCGTCCCATGACAATCAAAATGCCGCCTAGATACTTTCAATTGATCCTTTGTGAATGCGCAGATCAAAGAATGGCTTGCTACTAATTAAAAAGCCTCCAGGTCTCGGATTACATGAAATCCCATAACGTCGAAACCCCACCTGCATACTTTATGTATGTCCCTTGTACATGAATCCCACTGCATATAAAAACACTCCTAATATATGTACAATTACATATGTATGTATGTGTATGAGGCATGACAACTTCTCCCATGCTTTATGCGAACGAGATTGGCAAATTCACGGAGAGACTCGAAAACAAAAAAAACCTCGGCTTAGACCAACACGGCCATCACGAATTTAGGCCGAAATAGGATAAAATGACGCAGATTGATTGGCTAGACAACCCTGTCGCCCCTGTCGCTTGGCATGGCACTAGGCGTCGGGGATTCTGGCTGAGCACAGTGTACATACGTACAGTGGGATGACAATTCTTTTTGTACGAAGGCAAGTATCGCGAATTTAGCCAATTAACGGGTAAATTTAACAACAACCCTGTTTTCTATTTTTTTTTTCTTTATACAATTAGCTTCTTTGTTAGATTAGCTTCTTTATTAGCTTCTTCATTAGATTAGCTTCTTTATTAGCTTCTTCATTAGCTTCTATAAAACCTGCCTTCCCTCTTCTTTATTAGCTTCTTTATTAGCTTTTTTATTAGCCTCTTCTAAGTCCGTTTTTCCCTCTTTTTCCTAGCTTCTTTACTAGCTATTTTTTTTTCCCCTAGCTTCCTTCCTTCCTTCCTTCTAATAGGCTATAGGCTAGAACTAACGCCTTAGCTATGTTTAAGGCTTTACAAGCTTAAAGCATAGGGTCTTTTCTATACACAAATCTAACGAATTTATCTAATCCTAAAGTTAATAATAGCGTATATAATTAATTAAGAGGCTATATAGGATAACTATAAATCTCTACTACATTCTAGTTAGCTATGCCTTATCTCTAAGGAAGAAAGAGACCTTCTTTATAATATAATCTAGGAAAACCCTTATATTTAGCACTCTAAGCTGCTAGAAGCTATTAATTATAAATATAGCATTTAAAGCATCTAATGGCTTCTTTAGTTAATAAATTTATAGAAGTGGCTATAAAAAAAAAGACCTCTTATAACTAACTAACATATAGCTTAAAGGCTTGCGTAGGCATAATAATATTATAATCTTAATTAGCAGAAGGTTTAGTTTTCTAATGAGACAAAGGTCTAATCTTTTTTTTCCTCTTTTTATTAGCTTCTTCATTAGCTTCTTTATTAGCTTCTTTATTAGCTTCTTTAGAGCCTGTTTTTACTGTCTTTTTTAACCTCTTTTTTGTTATATATACCCTCCTCTTTTTTTAGCTATAGCAGAGCTTTTTTCTAGCTTTTCTAACCTCTTTTTTCCTCTTCTCTCTTCCCTCTTCCCTCTTTTTTATCCCTCTTATAACCTCTTTTTATTAGCTTCTTTAAAGCCCATTTTTGCTGTTTTTTTTAACCTCTTTTTTACTGTATACCCTAACCTCTTTTTTTATCCCTTTTCTGGCTTTTCTAACTGCTACTACTAACTGCTACTACTAACCTCTTTTTTTATCCCTTTTCTAGCTTTTTTAATTGCTGCTGCTAACTACTACTAACCACCGCTGCTAACCTTATAGGTTAAAAAATCTAGTAGAATGCAACTAAAGTTTATATTTATAAGACCAACCAATTAAATCTAACTTTATAATATGCAGCTAAAGCCTAAAAAAGATAACCTTAGCTAGATATTCTAGTTAATATTTAAATATAACTATTAATGCGATTTAATACTACTTTATAGTTAGGTTATAGCATGGGATATTTTAAAGCTTTATAATAACTAGCTTCTAAATAATATCTAAAGTAGCAATATTTTTATGCAGGATAATGCACTAGTCTACATAGCTTATATTATCTATAAGCTTTTTTAGGACCTTAAAATTAAGGTTATAACTTAGCCTACTAATTCCCCTAATTTAAACCTAATTAAGAACCTATAGGCACTTTTAAAAGAAGGCATTTATAAAGACTGCCTATAGCTATACTTTACACCCTATACTATAGAACACTAAGAAGAATTAGTGTAGGCTGCCTATAATACTTAGCATAGAATTAGTCCTAAAATCCTAAGAAATCTAATAGATATAATGCCTTATTATATTAAAGCAATTATTACAGCAGATAGCTAGTATATAAAATACTAGATTTTTTTTCCCTTTATCCCTGCCTTTTTTTTATTTTATCTAGTTAGCTAAATTCGCGATACTTGCCTTCGTACAAAAAGAATTGTCATCCCACTGTACATGCGGAGTAAGGGCAGCCAATATTCATCTCTTCTACTTTAGCTTCCCAAAAAGTACGCAGGATCTACATGCGATAGTACGTCTCGCTTGTGAAGGAGTTCTCATGCATACAGTATTTGGATAATCCACCACAGGTTGGAGCAACCCGATTCGCAGACACAGGTACGTGTGTATATATACATTATATTGTGCCAACTCACGTCATATCATCCGAGCTACAAGCCGCCCCTTGCTCCTGGGGTGACGAGATGCCCGACGGAACGAAAAGAGACAGGATGAATCCGACACCCTACAGTGGGTTCAGTTCCGAAGGTTTCGAGACCTGATTTTGATGCAAAAAGTTCCACACTTAGCTACTTAATGTGTGACCCGCTATTCGAAAAGGCTTGGGCATTCTCGATGGTTAGATATCAATGGCCAATACCTTATATAATTTTGGGGTGCAGCGTGACACGGCTAGGAAGTGGCGCACAGCGCAGGCGCCGTGCTATTGTTTCTCCATAGATCATCATCCCGCGTCCTAGGAGTAGGAGGGCAGCAAGCAAGCAAGCAAGCCGGCCATGACGATGGCATTCTCATCCATGCACCCTTTCATCTACCGCCATACCGTGGTGCAGGCATGTGGCCAAGCGGGCGTCACGGCTGGGATAGGCTGGAAGCCAGCCAAACTAATGAGTGGGCACAAAACCAGAGGTTTCTATGAGCCTGCTTTGAACGACAGCGGTCCGAATTATGAGTGGTTGCGGTTGCGTTTTACAAAATCAAGCCAACAATGCCGAGGCGCAGGACAAAGACGACGGGCGATATTGAACATACATACATACATATGTACATGTCTGTCATGCCAACCTTGGTTCTGCAGCAAGGGCATCTCGACTCGCCCTTTTTTCATGACTCTCTCCTGATGCAAAGCCACATAGTCGAGCCTGCGTCATTAGTTATTACCGCGGTTGAGCAGCAGCATGTTCAGACGGTCATATGTCAGCCACAAGCCACATTGGCTGGGCGTTGTTGAAATCACCATGGCATTGAAGAGGGTGTCCGCGGGTTTCTGCGTCAGGGCGTCGCTGCGTCGCTGCTTTGCCTTTCCGTTGACCTGTGCCGCGCCGTTTGCGTGAAATTCGCAACATTCCCAGATGACAACACCGGCCGAGTATGGGCATGTGCGGTGTTACAATCTGTATCTGAGACATTTCAGAAAGAAAAAAAACTAGTGGCAAAAAGAGGCAATTAGGCAGATCGATGTGCCGTCAGTCAGAAACGACCCAGGTGAGACGGCTCGAGGCGCGGTCTGAGCTCTGCCCTCTCATGATGGCCCCGGCACTCCCCGTCTTGAAGCATCTGAAAATGCCATGTTGTCAGTCGCAGATTACGTGGGGAGGAACGAATGAATGGAAATCAGAGCAAATGACCAAGATGTCACGGCCCATCCATCCTCTTCTTCCCTCTCCCGCCCCCTCTCCCGTGTGCACCGTAGTGGTTGGTCCACGTCCACACGCCCCTTATTCATCACCAGACAGACGAATTGATTATTGATTGGGTTATTAGCATTGTCGGGGCTCGTCGGAGATCTCGTCGGGGCTCGTCGGAGCCAACGAAAGCTTGCGTGCTACAGCATTATAGGTTGACGGTACCGCGTACAGATCTCCAAAAGATACGTTTTTGTTGCCCGCTCCTCCTGCAAGGGATATCGCCTGCCAAAAAAAGATGCGGGCACCCCAGCGGGCAACGGGAGACTGTGTCGCGTGGTGATCAGAGCCGGGTGATATCAGAGAAACGCAATACGATTCGACTCGACTCTGTCAGGTTCTTTCTTCTCCTTGCCATTTTATTTTGCCTACTACATCGTGTACGTCGACATGCAACATACTCGGTACGTAACCTAGCTTGAAAAAAGACCACCTCGCCTCAATGAAACACGGGTTTTCGAAATATCACAGAGTAGACATGGCACCGCAAGAGCACAAAAAAACCGCAGGGATATAAAGCACTGCCTAGGACGATGTACATACAGTGGGATGACAATTCTTTTTGTACGAAGGCAAGTATCGCGAATTTAGCTGATTAACGGGTAAATTTAACAATAACCCTGTTTTCTGTTTTTTTTTTCTTTATACAATTAGCTTCTTCATTGGATTAGCTTCTTTATTAGCTTCTTCATTAGATTAGCTTCTTCATTAGCTTCTTTATTAGCTTCTATAAAACCTGCCTTCCCTCTTCTTTATTAGCTTCTTTATTAGCTTTTTTATTAGCCTCTTTTAAGTCTATTTTTCCCTCTTTTTCCTAGCTTCTTCGCTAGCTATTTTTTTTTCCCCTAGCTTCCTTCCTTCCTTCCTTCTAATAGGCTATAGGCTAGAACTAACGCCTTAGCTACGTTTAAGGCTCTGCAAGCTTAAAGTATAGAGTCTTTTCTATACGTAAATTTAATAAATTTATTTAATCCTAAAGTTAATAATAGCGTATATAATTAATTAAGAGGCTATATAGAATAACTATAAATCTCTACTATATTCTAGTTAGCTATGCCTTATCTTTAAGGAAGAAAGAGACCTTCTTTATAATATAATCTAGGAAAACCCTTATATTTAGCACTCTAAGCTGCTAGAAGCTATTAATTATAAATATAGCATTTAAAGTATTTAATAGCTTCTTTAGTTAATAAATTTACAGAAGTAGCTATAAAAAAAAAGACCTCTTATAACTAACTAATATATAGCTTAAAGGCTTGTATAGGTATAACAATATTATAATCTTAATTAGCAGAAGGTTTAGTTTTTTAATAAGATAAAGGTCTAACCTTTTTTTTTCTCTTTTTATTAGCTTCTTTATTAGCTTCTTTATTAGCTTCTTTATTAGCTTCTTTAGAGCCTGTTTTTACTATCTTTTTTAACCTCTTTTTTGTTATATATGCCCTCCTCTTTTTTCAGCTATAGCAAAGCTTTTTTCTGGCTTTTCTAACCTCTTTTTTCCTCTTCCCTCTTCCCTCTTCCCTCTTTTTTATCCTTTTTATAACCTCTTTTTATTAGCTTCTTTAGAGCCCGTTTTTACTATCTTTTTTAACCTCTTTTTCGCTACGTGCCCTAACCTCTTTTTTTATCCCTTTTCTAGCTTTTCTAACTGCCGCTGCTAACCGCCGCTACTAACCTTTTTTTTTATCCCTTTTCTGGCTTTTCTAATTGCTACTGCTAACTGCTGCTAACTACTACTACTAACCTTATAGGTTAAAAAATCTAGTGGAATGCAACTAAAGTTTACATTTACAAGACTAACTAACTAAATCTAACTTTGCAATGTGTAGCTAAAGCCTAAAAAAGATAACCTTAGCTAGATATTCTAGTTAATGTTTAAATACAACCATTGATGCGATTTAATACCACTTTACGGTTAGGTTATAGCATAGGATATTTTAGAGCTTTATAATAACTAGCTTCTAAATAATATCCAAAGTAGCGATATTTTTATGTAGGATAATGCACTAGTCTATATAGCTTATATTATCCACAAGCTCTTTTAGGACCTTAGAATTAAGGTTATAACTTAGCCTACTAATTCCTCTAATTTAAACCTAATTAAGAACTTATAGGCACTTTTAAAAAAAGGTATTTATAAAGACTACTTATAGCTATACTTTGCACCCTATACTATAGAATACTAAGAAGAATTAGTGTAGGCTGCCTACAATACTTAGCATAGAATTAGTCCTAAAATCCTAAGAAATCTAATAAATATAATGCCCTATTGTGTTAAAGTAATTATTATAGCAGATAGCTAGTACATAAAATACTAGATTTTTTTTCCCTTTATCCCTACCTTTTTTTTATTTTATCCGGTTAGCTAAATTCGCAATACTTGCCTTCGTACAAAAAGAATTGTCATCCCACTGTACATACACTCTAGCCCTTGAATGATTTTACAAAATGACTTTGCAGGGGGTGATCAAACCAATCAGCTGGCACCCCGGAAATTATAATAACATAGGGAGTACATTAGTCCCTGCCTATTCTATAGGGAGGGAAAGGTATATATAGGTCCCTTGCTATATTATAAGGACCCCTACTAACGGCTGTGCGAAAGGTCACGTGTGTTCGGCTGCTAAGGTGGGGGGCTTGTACCTTTGTAAAATCATTCAAGGATTAGAGTGTATGTACATATGTATGTATGTAGGTCGGCAGGGGAAAGTTCCCCCGTCGCCTATTTTGCCAAAAACGAAAGGGCGAGAAAGAAAGGAGAAAAAAATAGTAGGGCCAAAAGGATCGTGCATGCCCTTCCATAAACGGCAATTCAACGTTGAGATGCTGAGACAAATACTCGAGACAAATGATCAATGTTTTGGAAGGGGCAACAGGGAGTCTACAGCTCAGGCGAGGTGTCAGAGTCGAGCTCAGATGAGGCGAGGGTCGAAGCTGACATGAGGAGAGGGTGCGGTGGGGCAAATGCTTCAATTTAATTGGCTAATAAAAGTGGACCCCTGTAATTTTTTTTTAATTTTTTTTTGTTTATTTTTATATAGAAAAATAATTTTCTATATAAAAATTATACTAACCCTAACCCTAACCCTAACCCTAACCTGTATTTTGCTAATTAAGAGACCCCTTATAGGGGGTTTTATATAATTACTAACCCTAACCCTTGTTTTATACAAAAATACCCCTACTAGGGACCCACTTTAAATTACAGGGGTCCACTTTTATTAGCCAATTAAATTGCAGCATTTGCCCCACCGCACCCTCTCCTCATATCAGCTTCGACCCTCGCCTCATCTGAGCTCGACTCTGACACCTCGCCTCATCTACATACTCGGCAACAGGGGGGGTCTGCTGTCTGTATGCTCGAGTCAAGAGTCAAGCCATCTTTGGCTGTCGCTAACAAGCATGCTATCCCGTATAAGTGCTTGACTCTTCCTACGTCCGACAGCGCATACTAACGCATACTCTGAGTTTTGTCTGCCAGGGCAAGGTGTCAAGACTTCATTCAGCCTCACAAGGAATTATGATCCAATAACGCAGGATGGATTCTTCGCGGGTTAATGTACTGTGTACATCCGTTGGTTACCGGCGCGACTGATGCTGGCGGACAGAAATACCTACTACCTAATGTACATATGTATGTATGCACATATGTATGCACATGCACACACACGGCCCACGCCGGCGCCCCAAACGCCCCCCCGTCGCGATAAAGAGCATGCAGTCGTGTGCGTCGTACATATGTACAAACAGGACGCAAAATGATTGGCATTGGGAGCACTCGGTTACGCGGGGACCCTGTTATTGCCTGTTGCGGATCCGCAAAGCAGAATAGGGATGAAGCGATCCCACATGGCATGGCTTACAGATTTACATGACAACCACACTGGATGCAACAACTCGGACCAGCTGCTGCTGCTGACCATGTCTGCATATAGACATTATACACACATACATATGTACCTATGTATGTACATGTGTATGTGTGTCTGTTCCAAAGTGCCACAGTCATGCCAAGCAGCCCAAATCAGTCATGATTAATAAAAAATAGAAAAAAGGTCCATGGCTACTTGGCCATGGCCACAACACACGGTCCATGTCAACGAAACAAGTCTTCTGTTCTCTGGCATGAAAAAGTCCTTGCCTTGTTCTGCATCCACAGGCATTGTCCCAGTAAGGCTGCTTCTGCCTCATTTCTTTCTTTCTTTTCTTTTTTTTTTGCCCCCCTTTGAGTGCACACCAGCCGCGAACGTCTTGGGCACGCCGCACATGGAAAAAGGCGGGAAGGGGAAGTCTGACAAACTACTCGTGCCACGCCCCACTTTTCTCGGTCTCGCGAAGCTCGCACTAGCAAAGCTAGTGCTGCCTAGCAAGGCAGCCACATCACTAAGGTGGCTAACGAAGTAGAATATAATATATTTATTAGCCTCTATGCATATAATGCATGCCTCTTTTATTATAAATTTATAGGGGTTTTAAGCGTAATTTATAACGCTAAAGGCATGCCTTTTTTATAGCTTTAAAAATAACTAATTTTATATATTTTTATGCTTTTTTCTCTATAGCCTTTATAATTTACCTTACCCTTTTTACTTTATTTTTTACCCTTTACTATATAATCTTTTAAGTATTATTAATAAAAAGTATACTACTTACTTTAAGTAGTTAATTTTTTATATCCCTATGCTACTAAGATACTAATTAGGCTTATTAGGTATAGCTAAGGTCCTTTTTTATTTAAATAAGCTTTATAGCTATAATTAAGCTACTATAAATAAAATGCCCTAAATTATAGTAAAATTTATTATTTAAGCTACTCTTTTTATAAAGTATATTTTCTAGCTAGTTAGTAACCTTATAAATTTACTATAGAGTTACTAGGGTCTTAAAGTTAGAAAATAAGTGCCTTTTATATTTAGAGGGCAGTAAAGGTATTTAAATTAAAGCTCTTTTTATAAGCTCTTTAATTATAAGTTATAGGTTAAAGGGCTAAATTCTAGTCTTTTTAAATATAAAGAGAATTATAAAGGTTTTAAAAGCCTTTTTATATATACCCTTAATAATGCTAAGGAATTTAAGCTTTATAATATTAATAATACTATTATAGATTAGTATATTTAGTGCTTTAGTATAATAATACTTAAAAGGCTAAAAAACTATAATATTAAAAGGTTAAAGAATATATATAAGGTTTAATAGCATTCTAAAGGGAATAATATTATAAGCCTTATAAAATTTAATAAATTTAAGTGTATAATATAAGCTATAGCTATTAAGAATTAGTAAGCACTTTACACCTATAGGGGTTATAAGCTTATAAAAGTACTTTAGCTATAAAAATATAATTTTATTATTAGTATAGCTAGTAAAGAATAATACTATTTTAATCCTTAAATAAAACTCTTTGTTAGGTGTAAATACAGTAGCTAGGCAAAGGCAATATAGTAACTAGTATATTAACTAAAGCTTGCTTTTTCTAAGAAGCCCTTATATATATAGCAGTCTTTTAAGGGCTACTATAAGTAAGAGTGTAACTAAGCATAAGGGATTCTATCCTAATACGCCTTATATTATAAGGACCTTATAATTACCCCCCCCCTTAGGCTAATGTCTTAGTAGTATATATTCTACTTATGCCTTTTACTAGCATTTTAAAAGGGATATATAGGTAGCTATATTATAATATAGCCTTAAGTTCTTTATTTAACCCCCTCTATTTAATATTCTTAGTATATAATTAAAATAAATAATATATATTACTTATTACTAGCTAATTAGTAATAATATATAATAATAATAACACCTAATTATAACTATTAATATTAGTTAAATAAATAAAATAATGCCTTAGTTAAATTACTTCCTTCTATAGTTTGCCTATAAATAAAGTAGGTTTTTACTACTTTTTTACTTTTATTATACTTTACCTTCTCTATCTCTATTTATTTTCCCTACCCTAGACTTAATATTCCCTTTTATTTTTTTATTTATTTTATTAACTTTTATTATTAATTTATTATAATATTACTTTTTTTTACTATTCTTAAGAAAATTTTTATATAGCTATATATATATACTTATTATATATATACTAGCTACTATAACTTTAAAAAAAGCCTACCCTTTAAGCCTACCTTTATAGCGCTTAGCTATACTTTTAATACTAATTTATTTATTAGCATTACTCTTTATTTATTTAGATACTATTTATAATACTAAAAGTATAATAATACTTATAATATTATATATATAACCCTTTAAATCTATAATAATTATTAATACTATAGGTAGGCTATACCTATAATATAAAGGAACTAAAAGGACTACCTCTTTATATATTATTAGCTAAAAGTCCTTTTAGGTACTATTAAATTAGTTTTTAATCTAAATATAGTAGTAAATAATAATAATCCTTCTCTTACTATAAAGAAGTATATTTTTACTAAAGACTAATAATAATAACTTACCTATATATCCCTTTTTTTACTATATAGTTTTAATTATACTAAGTAGGTATATTAAGTAGCCTATAGCTTAACTAATATAGCTAAAAATATAGTAATATATATACTAATATAATAGTAAAATTCTCTATTAATACTTATAATAAAAGGTATAAGTTTTATATAATTAGTATATACTAGCTAGCTACTAGCTTTAAATAGTATATTACCCTCTTTTATATTTCCCTTAGGTAAGTATTATTTTTTTATATTTATTTAATATTTACTTATACTTTTTTTTTAAAATATTACTAATAATAAGATATAGTATAATACTACTTTTTTATATTTATACTTAGGTAAGGCTAAATATACTACTTAGGTAGTAACTATTAAGTAGGTTTTCTATAGTATAAAGAGGGTAATTTAATTTATATTATTTTATATTAGCTATATTAAGGGTATAAGCCTAGCTTAGTAGTCTATAGAGGCTACTATAGATTTATTCCTTATAATAGCCCCCTTACTATAAATAGTTTTTTTTTTTTTTTTTTTTTCTATAGAATAAATTTATTATTACTACTAACTCTATATTTAATTGCTAGGCTATTACTTATAAATTATTTTATTTATTTTCTTTTTATAAATATTGGAATTGCCCTTAACGGCATAACCTTGGTGGAACGGCATAACCTTAGGAAGGCCTGATTTATAGATGCTAATTAGGCGCATTGTATAATTAGACCCACTAACCCTAACGCTAGTGAAAAACTCTGTATATAATGCTACTGTTGGTATAACCTTAGAAAGGTTATAAAAGGATAAATAAAGCACTAGTGCAAAAAGGGTTATAAATACAATGTGTCAGTGTTAATAATAATAAAGCTAAGAAGCTAGACTAAGGAAGGTAGCGTTATGTGCAGAGTTTTCCACTGGCGTTAGGGTCAGTGGGTCCGATCATGCAATGCGCCTAATTAGCATCTATAAATCGAACCTTCCTAAGGTTATACCGTTCCACCAAGGTTATGCTATTAAGGGCAATTCTAACACTTGCAAATTCTCTCTTTTTTAATAAAAAGGAATTGCTTAAAGAGTGGCTAAAAAAACACATAAAAAACAGAGAGTGTTATTATTAATATATGTGGATCCCTTAATTGAAAAGAACGTCCCTAATTGGCTAGCTTTATGCTAAGTTAATTATATAAAAATTCTATAGCCTCTATAGCCTTATTTATTGCAACTAATTCCTATTAATTAGCTACTTCCCTCTTTACCTATCCTTTTACCTAAATTCTCATCTTATTATTATTAATAAAGCTCTTAAGAGCCTTATTTAGCGTTGCCTTTATTATTGTGTCTGTAATGTTATTATTCCTATTAATCTATTAAATTTCTATAAGCTTGCAACGCTTATATAATTATTAGAGGGCTATAATGTTAATTATAAGCCGTTTTTCCTTTGTTATTCCTAGCTTTATAAGGTATTTATATAGGGAAAAAGAGTCTATATAGATTATCATTAGAATATATGCTTTTTGTAGCTTCTTTATAATTATATTTAGAGTAACTCCTAGTGCGTATGCTATGTCTATGCCCTAGACTATTCTATATAGCTTAGAGGCAAGAGCACTCCTTATAACTCTCTTGCTCTTTATTAAGCTATATATAATAATATTCCCTTAAAGCTTAAATTCTGCATTAACGCTACTTTTTATTTTATTACCTAGGATAATTACAAATCTAATCTAGGAGCTTAGGTCTTTATTATTTGCAAAAGACCTATCTATAAATACATATAATGCCACTAATTAAAGGTTAAGTAGGATATAGCGAATCCCTTAGTTAGAATTCTTAATTTGCTAACTTATCCTCTTATTAAGCTTATTTACATTAGTTTGGTTAGGGTTTTAATATTGCACTACTATAAAGAGGTTAAAAAGTGCCTTTAGTTAGCATACACTTAAGATATATGCTCTAAGAGCTTGTTATTAGATATATTAGTCTTTTATAGTTATCTTATCCTTAATTTCCACTATTGTAAGCTTTTTGCTTTAGCTTTTTTAGTTTAGCTTAACTATACTATCGCTATAGTCTGTTAGGATGCAGCCATTGAAGATAAGGGGGTCTTTAACACTTAATATATGCTTTGGTTTAGCTGTAAAACCTGCTCTCTAGAGCTCTTTTTCTTCTTTTTTAAAGAACCTTATATTACTAAGGCTAAGGGTATTGTCTGTCTACATCCTAATAAGCCTAAAGTTATTATTATCTTTAGAGGCAATTAGGAAGCATAGGTTATAGCTAGAGGTTACTATCTTTAACATCTCTTTATAGTAATTAGAGTATATTGCCTACTAGTGTGTGCCTGCCTCTGCAATGCTATACAAGGGCTTAATTACCTTTATTATTATGTTTTCTAGATAGAGGTATTTAATTTATTGCGGAAGCTTTATAATAATAAGCTAGCTAAGGTTTGTCTGTAATTATATATATGCTTAGGTAATATCTCTTAGCTAGAGGAAAATCTTTTCTTTTGTAAGTAATAGGGCTAGCGCTATAATAAGTTATTAGCTAGCCCGTTAGATTATAGGTGCCTATATAAGAATTATTTCCTTCTTTTAATCGCTATAGCCTTAGATCACAAGACGTGATTTCTTATATAGTAAAGAGGTTCCCTTACCTTTAACTTTCTAGACTATTTATAAGCAGAAGAGGCATTAGTTTCTATGTTTTTTAGGGTTAAACTCTATAAATTTAAATACGCCTTTCGCTAGTAATGTGTTAATTTCTTTCTTATTAGAGGCTTTAAAAGGCATACTCTTAGTGGTAATTTTGCCTTCTTTTCTAAGGGTAACTATAATCTAGAAGTCTTCTTTCTCTTTTGTTAATAAAAATACACTTCCTCTTATATAGGTACCCTTTTCTTATTCCTCCTATGTTCCATAAGATCTTAGCTGCCTTTCTCTTAAAGATACACTATTATAAGCAGTATATCTATTATAGTTTAGGCCAGCTATTATTAGTTCTCCTCCTCTTTCTAGTTCCATTCCTTATTAGTAATAAATCAGGTTAAAACCCTTATTATTATCCCGCTTAGGTTAGCTAATTTCACTATTATTATCCACCCCTCCTTATATTATAGGTTTAGTTATCCCTTACCTATGCTTAGGATAAATCTAGCAATAGCTATTAAAATTACCTAGCATAAGCTATCTAAAGATAGAATTACTATTCCCTATAATTATACCCTCTCCTCTTTCTAGTCCCTTCTTTTAGAGGTAATAATTTAGGTAAAAACCTTTATTATTATCCCCATTATTAGGGCTAATATCCTTCCTCCCCCTATTATTCCCTAGTCTCTTACTATAATAATAATAATTTAGGTAAAAACCCTCCTTATTATCTACCTCTAGGGAGCTAAGCTTAGCTTTAATCTCTAATTTATGCTCCTCCTATCTGCCTCCTCTTTCTAGTCCTATTTATTAATAGGGATAACTTAAGTAAAAACCCTTATTATTATCCTTAATAAAGGGACTAATATTAGGTATCTCCGCTTCTCCTATAACATTACCTTTTCCTCTTTCTAGGGGAGTTAGATATCCTCCTCTTTCTAGTTCTATCCTTTAATACTAATAATTTAAATTAAAACCCTTATTATTATCCTTAAGAAAGGGACTAAGTTTAGCTTTCTCTCTTCCTAATAGAGTTAAACTATTTTCTCTTTCCTATCCTATTCTCTATTTTCCTCCTTTTTTCTCCCTATTTTTATAATTAGGGTTAACCCTTTATATCTCTATAGTAAGTGCTACTATAGAATACTTCCTTAGGCAGCCTTATTTCCTTAGGGCTTTAATAGCCTCTAAGGTAGTTAGCTTTACCACTAAAGTTCTACCCTTTAGGTAAAAACCTAGTAGTTTACCTCTAGTAGTAATTGCTATAGTTATCTTTACTATTAGGGCTTTACTCTTTAATTAAAAAACTAAAGGGTTATTCCTAATAGTACCTACTAACTTTAGTGCTTAGGTATTATTAGTGGGTATCTTATAGGGCTTAATAATAGTGCTATAGAAGTTAATAGGGCTATTAGGTATGTCTATAGTATAGGTCTCCTCTATAGTGGCTAGGAGCTTATAGGGGCTATGCTAGCCTCCTTTCTCTTACTATATATATACATTAAACTATAGTAGGAGCTAGTGGACTAGTGTAGTGTTAGGTCTGTTCTAGGTACCTATAGCTTCCTAGAATTAGCGTTTTATAAGGTATTTATAGGCTTCCTTAGTAGCTTATTATAGTGCTATAGCCCTTTAAGCTATTAATAGGCTTAGTAGTAACTCTATTATTATATAAGGGTATACACTAAAGACTAGTAGTGTTAGCATAAGGCTATTAGGGCCTGCTAAGTTATTAACCGCTTTTACCGCTATTTAGAGCCTTTAGTTAGTGGTTAGTATATTACTAACCTTCTCTTTAATAATATTATATACTTACCTTAAGGGAAGGTAATATCTCTTTATTTTGCTAATGCTATAGTATGCCTTTATAAGGACTTTATTAGTATTAATTGCTAAGAGGCATGCTAAATGCTTAAATTTAGTAGAAGTAAAGTTCTTTTTAGCGTTGCTAGTAATCCAATCTAAAGGGCCTAAATAGGTATTAATCTAGCATTCTTTAAGAGCATTCTATACGTTATATGCCTTCTGCCTTCTCTAGTTAAGGAAGCAGGCAGCTTAGAAGGCTATAGCAGCATTAATAATATATAGAATAGGTTGTTTATTAATTTATAGAATATTAACTATAATCTTATAGTTAAAGTTAAGGTTGTCCTTTAATAAGAATTTAAACCTTCTAGAAGCCTTGCTATTAAGTTAGCATTAGTAGTATTTATTAGTGAGTTTCTTAATAAGCTTATAGTTTATATTCTTACTAGCTTGCTCTAGTAATTTAGCTAGTCTTTAGATTAATAGGTAGCTAAATTAGCAATAAAGTTGTTAAATCTTAGTCTTAGAGAGGTAGAAAGCCGCAGCCTTATTAGCTTATAAGGTCCACTATAGGTGTCCCTATTTTTTAATAACTAGGACTTTCTTATTCCCTTAGATAAGCATATTAGTAAGGTTATTAAGCTTAACACCTATACTATCTATATCTATAATATAATATAAAAATAGGGTTACTAAGCTAAGAATATAGAAGTTAATAGTGCTAAAGACTATTAGGAAATAAAGAACGCTAGAAGAAGTAGCTAAGCTAGCTTTAAAGTTAACTTTATATTACTTAGAGTCTTTAATTTTAAGATATAGCATTAGCTTTAATAAGGCTTTAGCTTATACTAATTTAGCTATAGAAATTCCTATTACACTAATATTAGGGAGAATCCCTTAGAAGATCTCTTTAGAATATCTTTCTTTAGAGATAAAGCATTAGGGAGTAGGAAGGTTAGGTTTATTATATAGATTAGTGCTAACTAGACTATGTTTAAATGCCTAGTCTTTAAGCAGTTATAAGAGTTATAGGCCATTAGAATAGTCCCTCTAAGGCTGATTTTTAAGCTTAGTTATAAAGAACTAAGTGTATATTATTTAGCTATTATCTTAGTTAAACTGCTTATCTTCCTAAGAAGTAAAGAATGTGTTTGCCACTTCCTATATATAGTTATTAACATTCTCCTACTCCTCCTTATTATTATTATTAATAGGGGAACCTTTAAAAGCTTAGAGGAATGCTATAAATTTTTTATCTATAGGTGCATTCCTATGTTTATTGCTCTTCTACCACTTCTCTTTAGCCTTTTGTTATTTAATCTTAGAGTAGTTAGTTAACTAATATCCTTCCTTACTGCAAATAAAGCATTTTTAAGGAAACTAGGGTTTTCTATAGTTATATAGCCTTAGATATAAGCCTTATGCCTGTCCATAGCGCCTATCTGTAAAGAGGGCCTTATTATTTTCCTCTTTTAGTAGTCCTTTTATTATCTATTGTAATAATGTAATTATCTTATCTATATAAAGGCATTTTCTTAAGTTGCTAACTATACCTTTATAGGTAGGTATATAGTTAAACATAGTAAGGTAGTATTTAGGGACACTACTAATAGTAGTTAGTAGTTATTACTATAGTTATATATCTACTAATAAGGAATTAAAGAGGCTATAGTAGATTTTCTTAAGGCTATTAATAAGGATATCTAAGCATTAGAGCTTAGACTTATTAGGGTTCTTACTAATAACCTTTCTTAACATTATATTATTCTACTTAATTTAATAAAATTACTAGTTACTTTTAGTCTTAAAGTAAGTTTTAATCCATTAGATAAGCTCTTTATAGGTTAGGTTCTTATTAGCTAAGTTATTAAGATAGTATATAAAAGCATCCTCTAATAATATTATAGGGAATGCTCTATTCTATATATCTTATAGGATGTTATATCTTCTGTATCTATCTATAAAGATATTAACCTTTAGGGTTATAAAGTTATATATCTTGCTAGTGTACTTATCTTCCTTAGTGTAAATTTTATTAAGCTTACTAAGGATTCTACGGATTTAGTTATCTATAGTTCTGCTTTATTAATAGAAAGAGCTTTATAGAGGTATAGGGTTATTAAGGTGTAAGAATTCTAGGTACTATCTTCTAAGGGGTTTATAGAAGTTCTCTAGACGTTAGTTGTTATAATAAGGTGCACCTATATTATATAAGGAAGGGTATTATTATTACTAGGTAGGGTAAAGGTTTTAGTTAGGGTTTAATAGTATGTTTTTATTGCTATACCCCTAGGGAGGGTTAGGGGTTTATTATAATCTTCCTTAAGGTCTTTAGAATTAGCTAACCACTAGTAAAGTTAGATAGTAAGGTAATAGGTAGTTAGGTAATATTATCTTGATTTTTAGTGCTAGGAATAGTGTTATAATTTGCTCTTTAATGTACTTAAGAAGCTTATAAAGATTTAGTATAATAAACTCCCTAGTGCCTTTATTAAGTAGAATTCTGCATTCTTATAGGAGGTCCCTTAGGCTACTTTAGATATGCATTCTAATTTTCTTAAAGTGTTTAAGAGTCTAGTTATAAAAATTATTTTAAAAGTTCTTAAGAAGTTCTTTTTCTCTTTAGCCTTGCTCTTTATAGTACTAAATAATATAGGCTATATAGTTATTTAGTGTAACTGCTAACGCTATTACTAAGTTAGGGTTTTTAAATACACCTTCCTATTCTAGTAAGATAGCACTATTAAATAGGCATAGCCTTCTTAGTAGTAAATCCTTTATTAGGTGGATTAAGCTAATAGTTAATAGAGCTCTCTCCCCTCCTAGACTCTAGTTTCTAATTATTTCTTACATTTTATCTTCTATCTATAATAAAGCTATATTGTTATTAGTAGTCTAGCCTAGCCTAGTCTGTTTTCTCTATAATGGATAGAAGAGGTATTTAGGTCTAGAATATAAAGCTATTCTCTCTAATAAAGTTTAGCTATGCTTTTGTTATTATAGAGCTGCCTTCCTTAGCATAAAAATAGTGGTCTTAGATACCACAGAAGTTGTCTCTTCTTTGTCAGGAAATACCTTGCGAATCTATGGTTAATAGCAACCACTAATTAGTGTTAGTATAACCTTAGAAAGGTTATAAAAGGATAAATAAAGCATTAGTGCAAAAAGGGTTATAAATACAATATATTAGTGTTAATAATAATAAAGCTAAAAAGCTAAACTAAGGAAGGTAGCGTTGTGTGCAGAGTTTTCCACCGGCGTTAGGGTTAGTGGGTCCGATCACGCAATGCGCCCAATTAGCATCTATGAATCGGACCTTCCCAAGGTTGTGCCGTTCCACCGAGGTTGTGCCGTTGAGGGCAATTCCAACAGCTACCTTCCTTAGTCTAGCTTTTTTAGCTTTATTATTATTAATACTAATATATTATATTTATAACCCTTTTTATACTAGTGCTTTATTTATTATTTTATAACCTTTCTAAGGTTATACTAATACTAATTAGTAATTACTATTAACTATAGATTTATAAGGTATTTCCTAATAAAGAAGAGATAACTTTTATAGTATTTAAGACTACTATTTTTATACTAAGGAAGGTAGCTTTATAATAATAAAAGTATAGCTAGACTTTATTAGAGAGAATAGCTTTATATTCTAGACCTAAATACCTCTTCTATCTATTATAAAGAAAATAGACTAGGCTAGGCTAAACTACTAATAATAATATAGCTTTATTATAAATAGAAGATAAAATATAAAAAATAATTAGAAACTAAAGTTTAGAAGGGGAGAGAGCTTTATTAACTATTAGCTTAATCTACCTAATAAAGAATTTACTATTAAAAAGGCTATACCTATTTAATAGTACTATCTTATTAAAATAGGAAGGTATATTTAAGAACCCTAACTTAGTAATAGCATTAGTAATTATACTAAATAACTATATAGCTTATATTATTTAGTATTATAAAGAGTAAGGCTAGAGAGAAAAAGAACTTCTTAAGAACTTTTAAAATAATTTTTATAACTAGACTTTTAAATACTTTAAGAAAATTAAAATATATATTTAAAGTAGCCTAAGGGACCTTCTATAAGAATATAAAATTCTACTTAATAAAGGCACTAAAGAGTTTATTATATTAAATCTTTATAAGCTTTTTAAGTATACTAAGGAGCAAATTATAATACTATTTCTAGCACTAAAAATTAAGATAATATTACCTAATTACCTATTACCTTACTATCTAACTTTACTAGTAGTTAGCTAATTCTAAAGACTTTAAGGAAAACTATAATAAACCCCTAACCCTCCCTAGGGGTATAGTAATAAGAATATACTATTAAACCCTAACTAAAACTTTTACCCTACTTAGTAATAATAATATCCTTCCCTATATAATATAGATATACCTTATTATAATAACTAATATCTAGAGAACTTCTATAAACCCTCTAAAAGATAGTACCTAGAATTCTTATACCTTAATAACCCTATGCCTTTATAAAGCTCTTTTTATTAATAAAGTAAAACTATAAATAACTAAATTTATAGAATCCTTAGTAAGCTTAGTAAAATTTACACTAAGGAAGATAAGTACACTAGTAAGATATATAACTTTATAACCCTAAAGGTTAATATCTTTATAAATAGATATAGAAAATATAATATTCTATAAAATATATAGAATAAAGCATTCCCTATAATATTATTAGAGAATGCTCTTATATACTATCTTAATAACTTAGCTAATAAAAACCTAACCTATAAAGAGCTTATTTAATAGATTAAAACTTACTTTAAGACTAAAAGTAACTAGTAATTCTATTAAATTAAGTGGAATAATATAATATTAAGAAAGGTTATTAATAAAAACCCTAATAAGTCTAAGCTTTAATGCTTAGATATTCTTATTAATAGCCTTAAGAAAATCCACTATAGCCTTTTTAATTCCTTATTAGTAAATATATAACTATAGTAATAACTACTAACTACTATTAATAGTGTCCCTAAATACTACCTTATTATATTTAATTATATACCTACTTATAAAGGTATAATTAGTAACTTAAAAAAATGCCTTTATATAGATAAGATAATTATATTATTATAATAAATAATAAAAGGACTACTAAAAGAGGAAGATAATAAGACCCTCTTTATAAATAGGCGCTATAAATAGGTATAGGGCTTATATCTAGGGTAATATAACTATAGAAAACCCTAGTTCCCTTAAAAATACTTTATTTATAGTAAGAAAGGCTATTAGTTAACTAACTACTCTAAAATTAAGTAATAAAAGGCTAAAGAAAAGTAGTAAAAAAGTAATAAATATAGAAATATACCTATAAATAAAAAATTTATAGTATTCCTTTAAGCTTTTAAAGGTTTCCCTATTAATAATAATAATAAAAAGGAGTAGAAAAATACTAATAACTATATATAGAAGGTAGTAAATATATTCTTTACTTCTTAGGAAAATAAGTAGTTTAACTAAAATAATAGCTAAATAATATATATTTAATTCTTTATAACTAAGCTTAAAAATTAGCCCTAAAGAGACTATTCTAATAGCCTATAACTCTTATAGCTATTTAAAGATTAGGTATTTAAATATAGTTTAGTTAGCACTAACCTATATACTAAACCTAATCTTCCTACTTTTTAATGCTTTATTTCTAAAGAAAGATATTTTAAAGAGGTTTTCTAAGGAATTCTCTTTAATACTAGTATAATAGGAATTTCTATAGCTAAATTAGTATAAGCAAAAGCCCTATTAAAGCTAATGCTATATTTTAAAATTAAAGGCTCTAAGTAATATAA
>SRPT01000182.1:0-44274 GCA_018360205.1 Claviceps digitariae
TATAAGCTTAGCGTAGCTATATAACTAGGGTTTTTTTTTTTTTATAAAAAAAAAATAAATAAATAAATAATACTAATTTACTTAATTAGCTCTTTATATACTTACTATAAACTAGCTGCTAGCTTTTCTTTATATTTCTTAATTATATCTTTAGTATTAAAGTCTCTTTATAATACTTAAGAATTCTTAAAGCTATTATAGCCTTTTTACTTAACTAGATATTTTTATCTCTTTCCTTTATATTTATAAAAAATAATTTCTTTAACTTTATAAAACTTAGCTTTATTATTAATAAATAGCTATAAAGTCTTTACTTATACTATAGTTAGGTTTTTTTTAAATTATTCTAAACTTATAATATTAAAAATATTATATAACTATATTATTAAGGGAAGCTTTAGCTAATATACTAATTTATAGTTACTAACCTTTTTAATTACTTAAAATAATTCTAAGTACTTTACTATAAGCTTCTTACTAGGATATTATAGGTTAATATTCTTTATAAAAAGAAGTATAAAGTTACTAACCTTAAATTATATTAGTTTTCTTTTCTAATTATAGTACTTTATATATTATTTCTATATACTACTAAGTAGCTATTTAATCTTTATATACTTATTATATAGTTCTTTAACCTATAAATTAGCTTATTAGTTAATAATATTAAGTAGTTTAATAATTTAGTTAGGGCCTTTAGATTAGTAACCTTATAGTAACTCTATTAATATATAGCTATAAGTAAAGTAGTAGCTTATATTATAAGTAAATTAGGTAAGTAAAAGGTAATCTAACTAATTAGTTTATTTAGCGTTTTTAAATACCTTTAAATAATACTTAAAGACTTAATTTATTCTTTTTATTTATCTATTAGTTTAAAGGTAAAAAGCTATACTAAGAAGCTACTTAATTACTATAAAGTAGTAAAATATATATTAGAATTTACTTATAAAGATAGTATTTTTATTATTAATAATACCTTTAGGCGCTTTATAATCTTTAAATATATTCTTAATAAAAATTATTATAAAGTTACTACTTATTACCTTTATAGTTATAGTAATATATAGAGTGTATTTAGAGAAATAATTAATAATAATAAGTATTATATTATATATCTTTTTATTATATTACTTTATTAATAATAGCCTTATAATAAAGTTTATTAATAATTCTTAAAATAGTTAGTTAGGCATTAGTAATACTACTAGCTTACTATAAGGTTAAAATAATTTAAGCTTATTTAGTTAATAATTTAAATAATTATTTATATAAGTCTTTATATTTTATTTTATACCTAGCTAATAATATTATAATACTATATATTTAATTATCTTACTTATACTATAGTAGCTTACTACTAGGTTATTATAAACTAGCTATAGAATCTTACTTTTTATACCTATAGGTATATAGGCCTTTTCTTTAAATAATAATAAGCTATTTTTATTAACTAACTAAATAGTTTTATTTAAAGCATCTCTTATATTATTACTACTTAATAGCTTTAATTACTACCTTACTAAAGTATTTTTTAACTAAGTAAACTTTAAAGACTTAAAAAGTAGCTATACTAATTTATTATTTATATTTAAAATTAACTTAAAAAAGGTTTTCTTAATTACTATTAACTTAACTATAAGCTTTTAGCTAGTTCTTTGCTTAAGCGCTAGTTTTTCTTTAAATAAGTAAGGGTATTAATAGCCTACTTTTATATTTAAAATCTTATTTAGCTAACCTAAGGTAGTGCCTTTATTGCCTTAAATAAGGTCCTTAGTAGCTACTACCTTATTAAATATAACTAAATCTATAGACTTATATAATAAAACACTATTCTAGTAACTAGGCTTTAGCTATATTTCTAGTATAAAGGGCCCTGCTTTTAAAGCTAGTTAGCTTACTTTTAGCATATTATTAAATAGAGAGATAGTTATTACTTTTATATAGAATAACCTATATTTATACCTTATACTATTTAGGTTATATACTTAATTAGTTTAAATTTAAGTATTTACTACTAAGTATATTGCTTTAATAGTATAGCTATTTTATAGCTTAGTAGTGTTAGGAGTTAGCTAGCTTAGGTGCCTTTCTTTATTATAATTAATACTTATAGCCTTATTAGTTAGAACTTCTATTTACTTAATTATTAGGCTATTTAGCTACTTACCTTATTACTTACTCTTTATAAACTTAGTAAGAAATAAAGATAAGTAGAATATTCTAGCTTTTCTTATAGCTTTTTTTAAGAAGTAATTAAGTTATTTTAAGAGGCTATTTACTAAATTTAACTTATTAGGCCTATATTTAATTATAAAGTTAAATAAGTAAAGCTTATTTAATATATTTACTTACTTACTAAATAGCTTTAGCTTTATAATAAAATACTTATAGTTTAGATAGTTTATAATTACTTAAATTAAATGCTTTAAGTAGGCTAAATAGTGCCTTTAAGTTCTAAATACCTTTTAAATAGTAAGTAGCTTGCTATTTAGTATTAAATATTTAAGCTTAAAACCTAATAGTTTTCTAGATATATAAGCCACTAAATCCTAGTTACCTAGCTATAACTATACTAATATAGCTTCTATAGTATATACTAAAGTATTTATTTTTATTTTAATTAGTATATTTAGGTTAAAATATATTAAAACTAGTGCTTTAAGGAATTTCTTCTTAAGCTAATTAAATATATTTAGCTTATAGCTATTTAGCTAAAAGCTTCCCTTATTATTACCCTTAAGGTAATTAGTTAGTAGTATAGTAATTTTACTATATTATTTTATAAAGTATTAATAGAATTCTATAAAGCTAAGAAAATATTAAATATTTATTATACTATTAAGAGGTAGCTAGTTAGCTACTATATTAATATGCTTTAGTTTTATTTTAAAACTCTCTAGCATTATAATAAATCCTAGGAAGTTAACCTAGTTTATAAAAAACTTATATTTTTTTAAGTTAGTAAAAAGCTTAGTATTATAAAGCCTTTAAAGGACCTATTTAATATACCCTTTATATTCTATAGAGTTACTACTATATATTAAAATATTATTAAGATAGATAATATAAATAGTATTTATAAAGTCCCTAAGTATATTATTAATATATTTCTAGAATATAGCTAGCGTATTAACTAGCCTAAAGAGCATTATAAAATATTTAAAGTAGCTATAATAGTATTAAAATATAGTCTTTTACTTATTTTCTTTATAGATATATAGCTAATAGTAAGTATCTTTAAAGTTAATCTTTATAATAACTTTTATATTTCTTAATTAGTTTAAAATTTTAAATATTAGTAATAAAGATATATAGTTTTTCCTAGTAATTCTATTAAGGCTATAATAGTTAATATATAATTATAGCTACCTACCCTTTTTAAGGATAAAAAGAATAAGTACCCTTAAAAGGCTTATAAATCTTTTAATTTATTCTTTATATTATATATTAGCTAGGTACTTATAAAGAACCTTTAGCTTCTTCTTAGCTAGGTTATATATTAATCCTTAAAGGGGAGTCTCTTTTTTAATTAGCTTAATTATATATATATAGCTACTAAGCTATAGTAGCTACCCTACTAATTTCTTTAAAAATACCTTAGTATAATCTAAGTATATAGCTAGTAGTAATAGCTTAGCTTAGTTACTACTTAGCACCTATTCTATATTTAGTTATAGGCTAGTTTATTAATTTAGCTAATTACTTTATAACTAGCTACTTAACTTAATTAATTCTTTAATAAAAAGAGAGCTTATTAACTTAGCTAATACTACTATAATTATAGCCTTTTTCTTTTTATAGTAAACTTACTACTTACCCCCTATATAGAAAAGGTATTACTTTATTACTAAGTGCCTTTATATTTTAAATTCTTATAATAATATTTAAGGTTTATATTCCTTAGCTTAATTTATTTTAAGTAGTAAATCTTTATATACCTTAGTAATATAATAGTAAACTTAATATATTTTATTATATTCTATACTATTAGTAACTTTAATAACTTTATTAAAAATACCTTTATTAATTAATAAGTTTTTTAAGGTACTTTTTAGCTTTTAGCTAAAAGTAACTATATTACTTTAATTTACTTTACTTAATATTTTTAGGTATATAAGTAAATTTATTACCTTTAAGTTAAATAGTATATTTATTACTACTTAATAGTAGTTTTATTATAATATTACTTTTATTATTAACTTATTATTTTCTTTTACTTTAAGCTTTACTATTTAACTAGGTTATTATATAGAGTTTAAGGTTAAAAGGCTTATAATAAGCTTATACCCTTAGCTTTAATTAGTTTTTATAGGGGTAGTATTTATATTAAACTACTTAGTATTAGTATAGTTATAGTGTATTTAGTGTTACTAAGTAATATATTTATTATTACTATAAGTTATATAATTTAGCTTAGTATAATATAGGGAAATATAGCTATTCTTTTTATACTTATAGTAAGTTATAATATTTAAATTCTAAAGCCTAGTAAACTTATTTTTTAGTTACTCTTAGGTTATAGTAAGGGAGTTTAATCTTTATTTCTTTTATTAAAAAGATTAAAATTAGTTATTATTAGTGTATAGGCCTTTAATAATAACTTTTACTTTATAGCCCTAGCTTTATAAATAATTCTAGCTTTTAAGGAACTCTTAGCTAAGTATTTACTTTTTTATAGTATAATTAAGGCTATTAATAAAGAGGTATATTTATAGTTATTTAGAAATAGCTTTTAAAAGCTTAGCTTTAGTCTTACTTTAAACTTTAGTAAAGCTTTAAAATAATTAGCTATTTAATTAGTAAAGACTTATAAGCGCTTTTATAGCTTCTAAGTAGTAAGTATTCTTATTTATTATTCTATTCTTAAGCTAGTTTATAAAGGTTTTTTATATATATATTTTATAGTTTATAAAGCTATTATTAGCTTAAATTAAATATATTTATTATTACTTTATATTATTAATAAAATAGCTATTAGTATAAGCTACTTTAGTTTTATTATTATAAAATAAAATAGGGTTTATAGTAAAAGCTATATTTAAATTTATAAAAAAATTCTAAAGGTTTTTATAAATATTACCTTTATAAATAGGGACTTTTAATTAAGTTTAAGCTAAGCTTTATTATAGCTAAGGAGTTATTAAATAGTAGTAAAGTATTTACTTTTATATACTAAGGGTACTTATCCTTAGGGTAGTAATAGTATTAATTTTATTATTAATATTATTATTTATTATATTATAGTTATTAGTATTTTAAAGAGTTTACTTAAATTACTTTAGCTCCCTTTACTTATTAGTAAGTTATAGCTTCTTTATTACTTCCTTAAGGTAATAATTTAATTTAGCCTTTTTATTTAGTATAGTAAATTAGTTTAGTATAGTAAATTAGTTTAGCATTATAGCTCTAGACTTAGTAGGGCCCTTTTCCTTAATTACCTATAATAAATTATTAGTATTCTATATTATAGTAGCTAGATTATAGCTAATAAAATAAGTTACTCTTTAAGTAAATATTTTAATTTAGTTAATAGTTTACTATCCCTTTAAAAAAAAGAGATTTAATTATTAAAACTAAATAAGTAAATACTAGTAAAGTAAAGATTAAAATATAAATACCTTATAGCTAAAAAGCTAGAAAGTAAGTAGTAATACTTAAAGGTATAAATCTTTAGCCTTTATTATATATATATACACTCCCTTTTTTATACTCTTAGCTAAGTTATAGTAAGCTTAAAGTAAGGGCATAACTTACTCTCTTTCCCTTATGCTCTTTGCCCTCTATCCTTTATGCCCTTAGCCTAAGCGCAGGCAGCCTAGCCATGACATTAATAAAGGCCTATACTTTAATTAATTATTTTAGAAAAAAAAATAGAGATTAAACTCCCTTACTATAACTCTAAAGTAATATAGCTATAAAGCTATAAAACCCTAGGATTTAAATATTATATTTTACTATAAATATAAAGAAAATAGTTATATTTCCTTATATTATACTAAGCCTAATTATATAACCTATAGCAGCAATAAGTATATTACTTAATAACACTTAAAATACTATAAAAATACTAATATTATTTAGTTTAATATAAATACTATACCTATTAGGTTTACCTAAAGCTAAAGGTATAATACTACTATAAGCCTTTTAACTCTAAATTCTATATAATAATTTAGCTAAGTAGTAAAAATTAAAGCTAAAGGAAATAATAAATTAATAATAAAAGTAATATTATAATAAAACTACTATTAAGTAATAATAAAAGCGCTTTTTAATTTAAAAATAACTAACTTATTAATATACTTTAAAATATTAAGTAAAGTAAATTAAAGTAATATAATTACCTTTAATTAATAGCTAGAAAATACCTTAGGTAACTTAATACTAAATAAAGGCATTTTAAATAAGGTTATTAAAGTTACTAATAGTATAAGCTATAGTAAAATATATTAAGTTTACTACTATATTATTAAGGTTTATAAAGACTTATTACTTAAAATAAACTAGGTAGAAGTATATAAACTATAAATACTATTATAGTTTTTTAAAACTTAAAGATATTTAGTAATAAGATAATACCTTATTTATATAGAAGGAAAGTAATAAGTTTACTATAAAAAGAAGAAAGCTATAATTATAGTAATTTTAGCTAAGTTAATAGGTTTTCCCTTTATTAAAGAACTAATTAGGTTAGGTAAGAAACTCTAAAGTAATATAGCTAATTAATAAGCTAGCCTATATATAAATATAAAGTAAGTACTAAGTAGTAACTAAGCTAGGCTATTACTACTAGCTATATACTTAGATTTTACTAAGGTATTCTTAAAAAAGCTAGTAAGGTAGCTATTATAGCTTAGTAGCTATATATATATAATTAAGCTAATTAAAGGAGAGACCCTCCCTTAGGGACTAATATATAATTTAGCTAAGAAAAAGCTAAAGGTTCTCTATAAGTACTTAGTAAATATATAGTATAAAGAATAAATTAGAAGATTTATTAACTCTTTTAGTGTATTTATTCTCTTTATCCCTAAAAAGAGTAGGTAATTATAACTATATATTAATTATTATAGCCTTAATAAAGTTATAAGGAAGGACTATATACCTTTACTATTAATATTAAAGATTTTAAATAGGTTAAGAAATATAAAGATAGTTATAAAGATTATTTTTAAGGATGCTTACTACTAGCTATATATTTATAAGGGAAATAAATAAAAAACTATATTTTAATGCTATTATAGCTACTTTAAATATTTTATAATACCCTTTAGGCTAGTTAATATACTAGCTATATTTTAAGAATATATTAATAATACGCTTAAAAACCTTATAAACATTATTTATATTATTTACCTTAATAATATTCTAATATATAGTAATAACTCTATAAAGTATAAAAAGTATATTAAGTAGGTTCTTTAAAGGCTTTATAATATAAAGCTTTTTACTAATTTAAAGAAATATAAATTCTCTATAAATTAAGTTAACTTTCTAGGATTTATTATAATACTAAAAAGACTTAAAATAGAATTAAAGCATATTAATATAGTAGCTAACTAGCTATTACTATATAGTATAATAAATATTTAGTGTTTCCTTAGCTTTATAAAATTCTATTAATACTTTATAAAATAGTATAATAAAATTACTATACTACTAACTAATTATCTTAAAGGTAATAATAAAGAAAGCTTTTAGCTAAATAGCTATAAGCTTAATGCATTTAACTAGCTTAAAAAGAAATTCCTTAAGGTACCTATCCTAATATATTTTAACCTAAATATACTAATTAAAATAGAAATAAATATATTAGTATATACTATAGAAGCTATATTAGTATAGTTATAGCTAGGTAACTAGCACCTAGTAGCTTATATATTTAGAAAGCTATTAAGTTCTAAGCTTAAATATTTAATACTAAATAGTAAGTTATTAGCTATTTAAAAGTCTTTTAAAACTTAAAGATATTATTTAGCCTACTTAAAGCACTTAATTTAAGTAATTATAAATTACTTAAATTATAAATACCTTACTATAAAGCTAAAGCTATTTAGTAAATAAGTAAATATATTAAATAAGCTTTGCTTATTTAACTTTATAATTAAATATAGGCCTAGTAAGTTAAACCTAATAAATAGGCTTTTAAAATAACCTAATTACTTTTTAAAAAAAGCTATAAAAAAAGCTAAAATATTTTATTTATCTTTATTTCTTACTAAGTTTATAAAGAGTAAGTAGTAAAGTAAGTAGCTAAATAGCTTAATAATTAATTAAATAGGTATTCTAACTAATAAAGCTATAAGTAATAATTATAATGCTAAGAGATACTTATATTAGCTAATTACTAATACTACTAAGCTATAAAGTAAATACACTATTAAAGTAACTAGCTTAATATTAAATAATTAGCACTAAACTAATTAAGTATATAATTTAGGCAGTATAAAGCAATAGTATAGGTTATTCTATATAGAAGCTATAATTACTTCTTTACTATATAATATACTAAAAGTAAGCTAATAAACTTTAAAAGTAGGGCTATTAGCGCTAGAAGTATAGCTAAAGCTTAGTTACTAAAATAATATTTTAATATATAAATTTAAGGATATAGTTATATTTAGTAAAATAGTAGCTACTAAGGACCTTATTTAAAGTAATAAAAGCGCTACCTTAGGTTAGCTAAATAAGATTTTAAATATAAAAGTAAGCTATTAATACCTTTATTTATTTAGAGAAAAACTAGTGCTTAAGTAAAGAATTAGCTAGGAGCTTATAGCTAGGTTAATAGTAATTAAAAGAACCTCTTTTAAGTTAATTTTAAATATAAATAATAAGTTAGTATAACTACTTTTTAAGTCTTTAAAGTTTACTTAATTAAAAAATACCTTAGTAAAATAGTAATTAAAGCTACTAAGTAATAGTAATATAGAAAATACTCTAAATAAAACTATTTAATTAGTTAATAAAAATAGCTTATTATTATTTAAAAAAAGGGCTTATATACCTATAGGTATAAAAAGTAAGATTCTATAGCTAGTTTATAATAACCTAGTAGTAGGCTATTATAGTATAAGTAAGATAATTAAATATATAGTATTATAATATTATTAGCTAAGTATAAAATAAAATATAAAGACTTATATAAGTAACTATTTAAATTATTAACTAAATAAGCCTAGATTATATTAACTTTATAGTAAGCTAGTAGTATTACTAATGCTTAACTAACTATTCTAAGAATTATTAATAAACTTTATTATAAAGCTATTACTAATAAAGTAATATAATAAAAAAATATATAATATAATACTTATTATTATTAATTATTTCTTTAAATACACTCTATATATTACTATAACTATAAAGGTAATAAGTAGTAACCTTACTATAATCTTTATTAAGAATATATTTAAAGATTATAAAGTGCCTAAAGGTATTATTAATAATAAAGGTATTATTTTTATAAGTAAATTCTAGTATATATTTTACTACCTTATAGTAACTAAGTAGCTTCTTAGTATAGCTTTTTACCTTTAAATTAATAAGTAAATAAAAAGAATAAATTAAGTCTTTAAATATTATTTAAAGGTATTTAAAAATACTAAATAAACTAACTAATTAAATTACCTTTTACTTACTTAATTTACTTATAATATAAGCTACTACTTTACTTATAGCTATATACTAATAAAGTTACTATAAGGTTACTAACCTAAAGGCTTTAATTAAGTTATTAAATTACTTAATATTATTAACTAATAAGCTAATTTATAAGTTAAAAAACTATATAATAAGTATACTAAAATTAAATAGCTACTTAATAGTATATAGAAATAATATATAAAGTACTATAATTAAAAAAGAAAATTAATATAGTTTAAGGTTAAAGACTTTATACTTTTTTTTATAAAGAATATTAACTTATAATATCTTAGTAAGAAGCTTATAGTAAAGTACTTAAAACTATTTTAAGTAATTAAAAAGGTTAGTAACTATAAACTAGTATATTATTTAAAGCTTCCCTTAATAATATAATTATATAATATTTTTAATATTATAAGTTTAAAATAGTTTAAAGGAGACCTAACTATAGTATAAATAGAGACTTTATAGCTATTTATTAATAATAAAGCTAAGTTTTATAAGGTTAAAGAAATTATCTTTTATAAATATAAAGAAAAGAGATATAAATATTTAGTTAAGTAAAGGGCTATAATAGCTTTAAGAATTCTTAGGTATTATAAAGAGACTTTAATATTAAAAATATAATTAAGGAATATAAAGAAAAGCTAGTAGCTAGTTTATAGTAAGTATATAAAAAGCTAATTAAGTAAATTAGTATTATTTATTTATTTATTTTTTTATATATATAAAAAAAAACTAATTATATAGCTATACTAAGCTTATAAATCCTTTTTTAAAAAAAAACAATATATATATATAGACTAATTACACTAAGCACACTATAACTATACTACTTATTATTATTAATATTAACTTTTTTATTATCTATAACTACTAAATTTCCTATTAAATTCTATAGAGTAGTAGAGAAAATATAAGGCTTAATAGGCATTAGTAAAGGAGCTTAATTATAACTATAACCTTAGTAGTAAGTTAGTAGTATTATTAATAAAATAATAAGTTATATATACTATAAAAGTATATTTATAGATATATTTTAAATAGTTTAAAATATTAATATTTATAAAAAAAGTATTTACTTTATATTACTACTTAATAGTAGCTTTTTAGTAGTAAGTATACTTTACTTTAAAGTTAGTATTTATATAAGCCTTTAAAGTATATATATATTTATCTATATACTTAGCTAACTAAAGGGTATTTTTAAGGGATATAATAATACTAAGTAAACTTTATAGTAATAAATTAATATTAAGAATAAAGTAATAATATAATATATATTATACTAGGATTTTATAATACTTATTATTATTAGTTTTTTATTCTATTAATTTAAAGGTATACTAGTAAAGGTATACTTAAGTAAGTATTATTTATATTAATATTAGTAGTAATTTACTAATAAAAAAGAAATAAAGAGAAAAAAAAACACTAAAGGTACTTACTTTATTATATTATTTATTATTTTTTTAATAAACTATATATTTTAAACTTAAACCTATAAAATAATTAATAATAATAAAGTAACTTAGCTATAAATACTTACTCTTAAGAGTAAAAGTATATTTAATAAGTATAGCTTACTTAATATAAATATATTTAAAATATATATCTTTATTTAAGTAAGATATAGTAAGTAGCTTAACTACTTAAGTATAAAGCTATAAATTATAATATAAGTAAAAAGGTTTTTTAAATTTAATAAGAGATTAGTAATAAGCTTATTAAAAAAAAACTATACTTATATTATAGTAATTTAAATAGTAAGCTTAAGGCCTAAAGAAATAAAATTACTTAGTATAAAAAGTATAATATAAATATAGCTATAAGTATTTTTTAAAGTTATAAAAGCTTTAAAATAAAAAGGACTTATTATAATAACCTAGCTAAGAATAAGTAGTATCCTAGCTAATAAAAAAATAAAGAGTACTTATTAATAATAATATTAAAAAAAAAGAAAATAAAGAAAAAGCTTAAAAATAAATAAGGTAGTAATAATAAATAAAGTAAAATAATAAGAATAGTATTTTAATATTAAACCTAGAAGTTAATAAAAATTAAAATATAAAAAGGTAGTAGCTATAAAGCTACTATTATAAAGCTAGAAAATAACTTATAAATAAATAAAAAAGTAGTAAAAATTAAAGTAAAAAGATAAGGGTAATTAAAATAAAAAAAGATATTTTAATATTAAACCTAAATATTAGCTAAAGGAAATAAAATAAAGATAATAGCTATAAAGCTATTACTTTAAAGCTAAGGGGCTAATTTATAAGGATTAATAAGGCTTATAAAAAGAAAAAAGAAAAGGTAGGGAAGTAGAAAAAATAAGGGATATTTATATATATTAAGAGGGGACTAGCTAATTCCCTTAATAGTAAAATATAAAGCAGTTTATTATTTAATTAAGTAATTATAAAAAGCTATTAATAAATTATATTAAATACTAATATAGCTTACTATTATATAGTAGCTAAATAATATTTATAAATAATTATAAGAAAATTCCTAATTTATATAAGTATAACTTACTATATATATAGTAATATTACTTTTTTTATATATAAGCTAAGTTATAAGTTTTAAAATAATAAATATTCTAAGTAGTAAATAGGTAGTAACTTAATAGTAAACTATATAATTAAAAGTAATTATAAAGAAAAAAAAGTACTTTATTATAGCTAGGTTACTTATATTTAGGCTAAAAGTATAAAAAATAAAGGGTAAAGAGTATAAAGGAAAGAAAATAAGTTATACCTTTACTTTAAGCTTACTATAATTTAGCTAAGAGTATAAAAAGAGTAGTGTATATATATATAATAAAGGCTAGAGATTTATACCTTTAAGCATTACTACCTACTTTCTAGCTTTCTAGCTATAAGGCATCTGTATCTTAGTCTTCACTCCACTAGTATCTACCCATTCCAGTCTTGACAGAAATGTTCGGAATTACCTATACCCACTAGATATAACAATAAAGTTATATAATAATTACGGGGTATACTGCTGAGCAATACTCGAGATGGAAACTATAATAAGCTTTCTTGTCCTTTCCACGCACCCTTTCCGATACCAAACGTTGACCAATTTGCAGCAACTAACTCTGCAGTCAGGGATTGGTTGCCAAAGAGATGTTCAAAGTACGCGAGTTACCGATAGAAGACAAGAGTTAGTATGTAGTATATGAACAAACTTTACTGACATGTAAGCATAATGAGTATAGCCGTTATAAGAACAATTTGGAAATTAGTCTTACTCTACTTAAACTCTCAATCTGTACAATCACAAGAAGCAACAAGAACTTCAGCATTCATGACACAGAAGAAGAAGCAGAGAATCATTTCACTCAGCACCATTTCCCATACGTTCTCCCTTTTCCTTGCTTCAATGAGGATCCAAAGCATCAAAGCATACCTCTCCATCTACTAATACCATGCCACCAGCAACCCCTCTACTTGGGGCACTGGTCCGCAGTGTCAGCACAAGTATAGAGCCGGTTGGGGCAGCAGATCTTGCCAACAGGGCAGAAGAAAGAGTCTCCGCATTTGGGACCAAAAGTAGGGGCTGGTGCCACGGCCGAAGCCGTGACCGCGGGGCAGACGTCGAAGCAGCCAAGCTCTGCGATGCCGTTGAAAATGACCTCGCAGCACTTGGCTCTATCGGGTGGGCAGACCTGGTCGCCGCACTTGTTGGGGTAGGACTGTCGTCGCTGGAGATTGTTGGATGAAGAAACGGGAGGACATTCGGAGAAGCAGCCGAGTTCAGCTACGCCGTTGACAATGACCTCGCAGCATTTAGGCCGGTCGGCTGGGCAGACTTGGTCGCCGCACTTGTTGGGGTAGGACTGGGGGATGGCGTGAGAGAGAGAGGTGATGGTGAAGACGACGATGGCGGACTTGGAGATGTTGACGAACATTTTCGATGCTGGGGGCTTGAAGGTTTTGATTTGTGTTTGAAAGATGCTGATTGAATGCAGGAGTGAAGGTTGAAGATGATGATTAGAACTTTTGGTTGAGTTGAAGGTTGATGTTGAAGTTTTTGTAAGCCTCAAAACTGAGAGTGGATTATAGATTGCTGATTCTCAGAATAATTCTGGAAGATGCAGTGCAATCAGAGACGAGTCGATTTCTTTACAGTGCTGGTGGTGATGCGGAAAACCAAATCCAGGACCCGGCCATCACCCTCGATTATATACTCTTCATTCTCCCAAGAAATCACTGAGCAAGCATCACTTCCGGATTGCAAAAATCCCTTTCATGTCCCTGCATTCGCTCTCGCCGAAGGTGCTTGCCAAACGGCTCCTCAGACACACCTCAACATCGTCACATTTCGGATTCTCCGCTCACCCATCAACAGAACAGCCTACAGCCTCCTTCGGCCCCTTTGTTCCCAACATGGCTGCCTTCCCCTCATCTTTTCCACGACTCGGATCCCCGACACCACGGCCGGCTCCTCGTACGTATGCGGCGCTCGCATGGCTGTAATGGCGGTTGCTGTTGCCGACCACTAGTCAGTACCACGATAAGTGGCTTTCGATACCGGCACATACGGTTCGAATGTTGGAATAGAGGGTAAATCGTGAATGCTGGTTGGATGTCATTTACGCCACCGCCTTTCTGGGGCTCTCTCCCAACTTTCACGCGAGTTGTTTTGGCAACATTCAAAGGTCCCCCACCCTACTTCTACGCATTATCAAACAAAATGAAAATAGAAATAAAAATAAGAAAAGCCGGTTTGTGACTGTGTTTTGTGGCACTACGACCGAGCACAGAAACCTACATGGTCCAATCCGGCGCTTTCCTGCGGAGCCGACATGCCGTGGCCCCGTCATTCACGTGCGGGGAGACCCAAAGACCCGGAACGTGGCCGTTTCCACTCCACCATGTGCACCGCACGCCAGCGACAGCCGGGAGCTAGACTGGCCGCAGTTAGCGTGACCCGAACAAAATAAAACGATCCTTCCGGTCCGTCGGGGGCGGGTTGCAACGTCACATTGACGGGTTCAACAAGATGCATTGTGGGGTGTGTGTTTCATTCGGATAAACCCTGTTCTGGAGTTTAAAACGGCCGTCGCGTCGAAAGCCCCGTTGTCCTCTTGCACATGGTTGTTGTTCCGCATTCCGGATGGACAGACGCGCGAATGAATCATGATGTTCCGTGCCCGACGCATGCGAATTTTCCTCTCCGTTTCTGGTCATGCGATTGATCTATAAAGTAGCTAGCCATTCGGCAAAATGGCCACACTCCTCCGCCATCCCGTGGCCGGCCCTGTCATACATTTTTGTATGTAATTGTCAAGCACCTTACTTGTCGCGCAATCGAAAATCGCATTTGAGCAAAATAAGCCTCTTGAGATGTAAAAAATAAAATCCAAAATGATGTAGTCGCACAGGTAGCCGGGATGAGTGAGCTGGACGACATTGAGCTGTCCACATCAGCGAGTCGTGACGTAAAAGGAAGCCTGACGACGGATAAAGAATTCGCGCGTTTTATCGGCGTGGTTCCTTCGAATTGAATAGGCCGCATTCTGTGATGAAGAAGCATGAAAGTAATGGTCAATGATTATGCCCAGAAGTGGAATGATTATCTTGGGGGGAAAGAAATTGCGCCAAAACAAAATAGATATTAAGTGCATTAGGCCCCCCTCTATTCCGTGCAACAAACGTATCTACCGCTAACCAAAGCAATTCACGCACAAAGTCCTCAAGATCCTCCTCGCCAACGGTCTATCGTACTCCGTCTAGTCAGAACAACCGTCCACCAAACCGAATTCGCCGGGCTAAAACAATGGCCGCCATGTTAACCTTCCTTCCCTTTCTCTCTTTTTTTTTTAAAAAAAAAAGAGAAAGAGAGAAAAGAAAAGTAAAGAAGGAAGAAACCAAAATAGCCCTCGGTTAGCGTGGTCCCAAAACAGCCACTCCATCCTTTCGAGACAGACAGTCCTTCTCATCAAGGCTGTGACAAGTCCAGGTGGAGAAGACCGTGGCGGCAGCCCAAATCCAACAACCCGATAATATTTCAAGCCAAATTTCGCACAAAGTTCCGAGAAGAGGCAGTGAGCCACAGCCACACTTTGAGTTTCGCGCCACGGAAATGATTCCAACTACAACCACGTTTGACAGCAAACAGAAGTACTGCGGTCTGGTGGGCAGAGTGCTCTCATTCAGGCGTACTTGGCTATGAGGACTGCAGAGCCCGAAGGATCCCGCTCACAGTTCGTGGTTATAAATTCAAGAGTCCCCCATCTTTCCCTCCAACCCAACGCTCTGTCTGAGAAAAAGCCCTCCCAATCGACCTGGTCTTCAACCAAAACATACTCCGCTCGTCCATTGAAATCAAGCCCTTTCCAACACAACCAAGCAAATCCTCTCAACACCGACCTACCAGCCTCTATCCACCACAAAGAGACCACAAGAAAAGAGAAGAAAGAAGTAGAAAACGCCAGAACAATGATCAAGTACCTCGGCCTAACCGCCCTGCTGGCCCTCGCCGCCAATGCAGTTCCCCAATGCAACACCGACGCGGACTGCATCGCAGGATACATCTGCGGACCCAGCGACTACGCCTTCACGTCCAACAAGGAAAACGTGTGCGTGGACCTAAACAGCTGCACCAACAAGCCTGATCCGCAGTTCCCCAACCAGGGACCCAAGTGCGGCGATAGCATCTTCTGCAACGTGGGCGGATACTGCGGCCAGGGGTACTACACCCTGAACGGGGAGAGGTTCTTGGCGCAGGTCTGCGTGAACAAGGCCACGGGGGTGAAGTGTGCTGCGCCGGCTTCCTAAGCGGGCTGGTGTTTCTGTCGGGGGGGGGCCTCTGGGGGGGGGGGCCTCTTTGATGATGTCGCACCACGCAGGTCCTCGAAGGGGGGATGGACGGATGGAACGTGAAAAGGGGGTGTATGCAAGGAAAGCGAGCTGGCTGCCATGGCGGAAAAGCTACGGTTCGGTAGAGCTCTGGGAAGGGAGCATCAGTGATCAGTGTATGGGTGTAGACAGATTTGAGGACAATCCACGTCGCGCTTCTATGATTCTGGTAGACATGTAAAGTCGTGTGTGAAATGAAGGTCGGCTTTTTTTCTATACAAATCAATCGCTGCATATCCCTCTATCGAAAGCTACACATGTTCCGCGGCTTTTCTTCTTGTGTTTGCCTTCTCTTCCTCAGCCCGTATACCGCAATTTCTTCCTTGTCTACCGCATCCCCATTTACCTCGTTTTCTTTTGCCATCCAAAAGAAATGTACAGTAGTTTCTGTCAATAGTCGTCCTTACCTATGTGATATGCCTGTTTCCTAAACAATAAAAAAAAAATAAAAACTTTTTCTAAAACCCCACATCAAAAACCCCAAACCTTTTTCATGCCTCATGCTCTCGCACCAAAGTCATGTCACTCAACGGAATTCCCATCTCCAACCTCTTGTAGCCTCTCCTCCAGCGATACCTCCTCAGCGCCTGCCGAAGCACAAACACGGCCGCCAGGCTCATCGTCAGCAGGACCAGCCCCGATATCCATTTCCTCCAGCCGCGCACACAGCATGGGTACCACGTCATGAAGACGCCCACGGCCCACTGAATCCACGGCTTCCGCCCCCGCTGGTCTGGAAAAAGGTCCCTCCGCACAAGCTGCTTCGCCAGCGGGCCACGCGGACCGGACACAAAGCGCTTGAGGCCAAAATACGGCACTGTTTTCTGGAGGGGGTGCTCGTCGGGGTACTGGGCGTCGCCCCATAGGCCGGTGAAGTAGAGAAATGAGGTCAGGTTGGAGTCATGTGGCGTGGAGGATGTGGCCAAGAACATGCGCGTCAATCTGGAGCTCTGTGTGTCGAATTTGTAGAAGTAGGCTGATGAGACGGGATCCCAGAGTATGCCGGCGTCGCAGTAGTCTATAAGGGCCACATCGTGGACGTGGTCTCTGAGGTTCTTTCACTGTTAGAAGTATAAAAAAACGGCGCGCTTCAAATGATGGAAAGTATTGTAGGGAAGAAGGGTTAGGGGACCGCGGGGGATGCACAAACCCATCCGAGGCGTAGTTCGCATGTGAGCCATATGCGCTGAAGACCAGAGGCTGTGTGGAAGGCCGTTAGCTTGCCGAGGATTACTTGGCTTGAAGTTCCACATTGGGCACACGAGGAAAAGCACTCACCCGCTCGTCCTTTAGAGAGAGCTCTGCATCACTCCACGCATAGGCCGCGCCGTCTTCGTGCTGGCTGTAATATATGCCGACGGGCCTTCCCCTGTGAAAACGCACCATGTTATGCTCCCTTGGCAAATGTTAGCACAATAAATTCTCAGAGCAAAGTTGGTTCAAAAGAAGCAAGAATACGTCAGGAAAGAAATTGTGGAAAACTTGCCAGTCGCCAACATGATCTCCGAAATGCATCCCGTGCTGCGTGTCTTTAACCAAGCGGCTCAACGGCTCCATGACCTGCGTCAGATTGGGACCGCGATCGTAGGAATAAAAGTAGAAATAAAAGGCGTCTACTTCGTCGTGGCCCTTTTCCACGAGTATGACGACACATGAAGTCGCATTGGCCGTCTTGCCCGTCTCATCTGGCATGTCGCCCAGCAGCCAGGACGGCAGCGTGCTCACGTCATCGTTGGACGTGAGAGCCACTGACGCGGCCTCCAGTCCATTCAACAGCGCGAGGTTGTCCAGCGTCATATGCGGCAGATCTGGCACGGGCTTTTGGTCGACCATGGGAGTCGTATGGCGGACGTGGGTGAGCAAATCCGATGGTCGGAAGGGGTCGAGTGAGTGAAGCCATACCAAGGGGGCTGTTGAGGCATATCAGCTTTGGAACTTGGGAGTTTCTGATATTCTAATGCAATGTGCAATCCAGATTCTCATGCAGTCTCAAGAATCAACAATCATCGTACCGTGTCTTGCTACAAAGTCGGGCACAGTGCGGCTGGCGTCGGCGTCGACGTCGGCGGGGCCCTTACTTGGTGGATGCTGGGCAAAGACCACGACACAGTGTGCGACGAGCAGCGAAATGAGCATGGCTCGCAAGGAATGTGCCTCGGTCATGTCGAGTCGTCAACGGCCTGCCCAGGGCTCTCTGCCACGTTGCGGGAGCGGGTGGGCATGCGATGACGCAGATGTGCAGATGCGGGCGATGGCGGCAGGCGAGCGGGCAGAGAGAGATGCGGTCACACAGAGTCGAGAGTCGAGGCTCCGAACTCCGGACTGCCGACGTCCAAACAAAAAGGAGTCTTTGCCCAGGGCCCGGGCCAATGCAATTGGTGGACATGACCAGACGGGAATAAGCGCTTTGTGAGCCGCCAAGGTAGCAAAGACGGGACGGCCCAGCTGCCCCACACTGTCCAGGCACGGCAAATCAGGATCGACACAATAGATGCCGACGGTTTAAGTAAATAGTGCGAGGAAGCAGGTGCCATAAAATCAGCTAATGCTACGATTGCGCCGTGCTGTTGAAACGCTAATTGACTGGTGTTGATAGCCATCATTTATTTTTAACTGTTTTTTATTGCTATAATTAACATTATTGTTTATATTTATGCACATCGCTGCTTCTATTTCTCTCTTTGGTTGCTGCATCTCTTGTAGACAATTGCCCCCCCCTCCCCACCTTTCCCCCTCCCAAAAAAAAAAAAAAAAAAAACCCGGTGTGGCCAGACTGCTGGAATTGGCAAACGTCTGGTCAAATGAAAATGTGCCCTGCTGCCGCGATACGCAACTGGTACGAGGTGTCGGCTGCAGCGTTACTTGAGAGTAGTGGCTGGACAACAGAGCCGTCGGTGCGAGATGGCTTGATCGTCAACGTTTGTGAATCCTCAGCAGCTGGTAGACAAGCTCAACGAGCTGCTGCAAGAGTCGTTCTAGACGCGACTGAAATGAAAAACGCGAACGTTCATCAGAAGACATGGGGGTTTGCAGCTGGTGCAGCTTGGTTTCCAGCAAGTTGGTCCGTATGGCGTCATCAGATTGTGCCGTTGCATGAAGAAGAGGGGACGGGATTGTATACCGTCGGCGTTTCCAGCTTGCTCAGATAGTCGAGCGCATAGCATACTCCATGTTGTGTCGCCGCCGCAAATCCGCAAATCCTCCTCGGCTGTGATGCATGTCGGCATCCTGTATCATCGACTCACACCTTAGTCTTGCAAATGGAGGACAACCCTAACCCCTAAATCGGGCAATACACATGCAATCGATACTCTTCTTCAAATGATCACCCCATGACGGTTTTATCGGGAACGTACTGCACCAGCGGCCACTCGATCGACTCCTTACTAAACTCTAGCTCCGGGGGAAAAGACTTCAGCCCAAGCAGCCACGCAGCCGGCTCTTTCCATCCGGGCTTCAGACTCTCCTGCTCGTGCTGAAGCCTATCTCGCACCCAGTTGTGCTGCCACCACGCCGGCATTTGCGCGCCCGGACCTTCAACCCATTCCCGCTTGTCGGGATCCCACAGTACGGCATGCTCAGCGAGATGCAGCAGCGCGAAACACGTCAGGTCCGGTCTGACGGCTGTCTTGACAGACAGGGGGTTGTGTCGGATGCGACCCGACGGGAGGTAGTAGTTGAGCGAGATGATCATGCTGGTGTAGCTGGCGCGATACAGGGTGGCCAGCTCGCCATTTGTCGCCGCAGGCTTGAAGGCATCGTTGCGTCCGGACAGGTAGTGGTTTACATCCATGGCCTGCTGCTCGAAACGATCGTGAAGCCACATCCGGAGCTCTCTCGGCCGCATATCCAGCAGAATCAGGGCCAGTTCCGTGGCTGCTTCCTGAAAGTCGGCGGGCAGGGTGCCAAACTGCTCGCGAACCGCGTGGCTGTAGTACGAGCGCATGACTTTGTTGGGCCGCGGCGCCCATGAAGAGCTGTTCTCTAAGACGGCCCGTACGGGGGCATTTTCTCGATTGCGTCGGATTCCGCGTGACTTCTTCCACGAGTCCGAGGCATCGAAGCGGAGTTCGTTGGGTCGAAGGCCCTTGTTTCGGCCCAGAATTCCGTATGCCAGACAGAGACCCTCTCCCTTGTAGCCGTCTGTTGTGGTTGGGTACGAGGTCAACAGTCCTGCGGGCATGGCGTTGATAGCACGCGACACTCTGCGGCGGAAGCCTTGATCTTCGCCCCAGCGCAGCGACACATCGCCGTCGCCGATGTCGCCGTCATCGTAGACACACGGGGCGTCCAGTTTGGCCCACATGTAGGCCTCTTTGTCTTCGCCGAATTTCTCGAGGATGGCTGTCGGGTCTTCCCAGAGACCCTTGGGCGGTATCAAGGTAAGCCCCCAGTCGTCCGAGGGCGCCGAGTTGGTGCGTATCTGAGGATGGGCTCTCGCGAGCCGTTCCCAGTGTTTGGCATCGCCGCACAAATCACGATAGATGCGGCGAATAGACGTCCGGTTGGGTCCCGTCCATGCCAGCCAGCGGTTCTCGATGAAGACGCGATTGCGCCACGCAGGGACGGTGAAGCGCACGATGGCGATGGTCGTTGCCGTGGAGAGCGCGAGCACACCCACGGCGTCCTGGCTGTTGCCGGCGAGGAATGTCAGGATGATGAATGCAAAGGAGATGCTAAGCAGGATGGACACGGCTGTCCACCACCAATGCTCGAAACGGGCGATTCGGAAGCGAAACGTCCAGAGGCTCTGATCCTCGGCGACTTGTACGATTGTCGTAATCAGACCCTGGAGAAGTGAGGTAAAGACTGCAGCGCCGATTGACGTCCACAAGAGAGCTACCCGACCTGTTTGGGTTGGTATATTGATCTGAGGACCTACGTTGTTCGAGTCGGCAGGCGCAGGCGCAGGCGCAGGCACCATGATGACAAGAGTTGCGCATATGTCGAAAGTAATATAGTATTTGCTTTGTGATGCGAACGAACAGTTGTTTGCTGTCCTCTCACAAATAAAAAAACGGTGACGCGATTCTGATTGTAACTGCGACATCCACACCGCTCATATATGTCAAGCTGCCGTTCCTCGGCACTCCTCAGCCTCACTTTTGTCGGAAAGAGGGGTGTGAGGAGTGTGGCAGCTCACCGAATAAACGTTTCTCGGGGCCAATAATGGCGCGCCAAGATGGCCAGTTCGATAGCTGGCCCCCAAGGTGATAAATGACGGCTGAGGTCATCATCCGAGTTGGGGCTGACGCGCCGCCATTTGTCTCAAGAGTCCTTCTTTCTTTCTTTCTTTCCTTTTTTTTTTTGGCTACACATTACAGCAATACATGACCGGGGAAAACGGTCCAATGACATGAAACTCCGCGCATAACTGAAGAGTACTTGATCAAATGTGACGAATCATATACGGAGAAAGATCCCTTTGCGTCAAGTGGCGTCGATGGCACTGTAAAATCTCGCATGGGTAAATAAATCTACGCGGTTTCCAATAATAACGAAGCATGAGATGAAAATCTGTTTCCGACACTTTTTGGGATGCCGATTTTGCGTCACCAGTTTGCAGTGGCCCAATTGACAACTCATATCGCGTACAGACTGCGCGAGGCAAGACACATCAATCGACGTGGTTTTCAGCCATTCAAGCCTGAAAGTGACAACCACTGCTGCGAGCTGGTGGAGGAAACGAAGGTCGAAGAACGGGTTCCTGCAGCAGCAGCTCTGCAGATGATGTATGTATGTAGATGGACTGATGAACCGGGCTGAGGCGAAGCACTGGCATCATGTCCCAGTCCATGCATGTGGCGTCTCGTCTCGGCGGGCGCCGTCCTCGTAAGAATTTCGCTCCATGTGGCTGGCGGCGTAATGGTCGCGTAGTCTGCCGGGAATTGTGGCCATATGAGAACAGCAATGCATGTCAGAGATAAAGCGTTGGAGATGGAGATAAAGTGAAGCAGATGGAGATGAAGGAGCAACGTCCCAAACAAATCTCAATTCGGACTCGACTTTGCCGAACTCTGGGGCATCACCGACACTTCCGCAGCAGAGGCCTCTCATTGGCTCGCAACAGAACAGACTCCATATCCTACTCCATCCGTCTCCACCATGATCAAGGTACACGATAATGAGCAGCACATCATGCAAAGTGGGCCGCAGAATCCATTCCACCTCCAACGTCCCGTCCCGGCCATGTAAACCGCCAGCCTGACACGTCTTCCATCTTTGCACCATCCATGATCTGTCCACCGCTTGTCACACGCCTCAGACGTGGAAGGATACACCAAAAGACCAAGGCTCTCCGGTCCCGTCTTGTCTTCAGCCTCGCATCTAGTCCACGGATGAACCATGGTCAACTGGCTCACAGCATAGTGTGGTCAGTCTAAAAGCTTTTCGCATCAGGACGCGAGGCATTCCGCACCATCGCGAGCTGTGCTTCATGTCCTTGCCAACAGAGTCGTGGCATTGGCTTCATCTACGATGAAATCACCCGCTGCTAGCGATGCCTCTCTGAGAGAGTTGGCGGTGAACGATACGCCATCCTCAACTCGGGACTACAAGGGCTTCGTGTCCGGAATTTTTAGCGGTTTGGCGAAGCTAAGTGGTATGTTTTTTTATGCATCTTCACGCAAAACTTTATTCGCCTGAATGCTTCAAAATTTGGGAGGGGCTGTGGTGAACGGCGGATAAAGGAGAAACCGAAAAACGAGAGAGAGAACACTAACCTTCAAACACACATAGTCGGCCATCCCTTTGACACTGTCAAGGTTCGCCTGCAAACAACCAACAAGGGCCATTTCACCGGCCCCCTTGCGTGCGTCACGCAGACGCTCAAGCACGAGGGCATCAGGGGTCTCTACAAAGGCGCGACACCTCCCCTCGTAGGCTGGATGTTCATGGACTCCATCATGCTGGGTTCCCTTTCCGTCTACCGCCGCCTCATGGCCCAGCACATCTTCCACGCACCCACCTGGACGCCCGGCATTGGCGACGGCACCGCAGGTCTGGGCTTCAAGGCCCTGCTGGCCAACTCCTCCGCACCCAGCTACCTCCCGCCGCTGGGCCACGGCATAGCAGGCATATTCGCCGGCATAACAGTCAGCTTCTTTGCTTCCCCCGTAGAACACATCAAGGCTCGCCTGCAGATCCAGTACGCGGCCGACAAGTCCCAGCGGCGATACTCGGGACCCCTGGACTGTCTGCGCAGGATATACACGCATCACGGCCTGCGAGGCGTATACCACGGCCTCGGCGCCACAATGATGTTCCGGGCTCTGTTCTTCTTCTGGTGGGGCAGCTACGACGTCTTGTCGCGGTGGATGAGGCAAAGGACCGAGATGAGCGCACCGGCCATCAATTTCTGGGCCGGCGGCCTGAGCGCCCAGATCTTCTGGCTGACCAGCTATCCGACTGATTTGGTCAAGCAGCGCATCATGACGGATCCGCTGGGCGGGGCGTTGGGCGACGGACAGCGCAGGTTTCCGCGGTGGAGGGACGCTGCGGTCGCGGTTTGGAAGGAGAGCGGGTGGAGGGGATACTGGAGGGGCTTTCTTCCGTGCTTTTTGAGAGCTTTTCCTGCGAATGCCATGGCTTTGTTGGTGTTTGAGGGTGTCATGAGGGGGCTGCCTTGAGAGAAATTGGGGGGCGCGGGATATGGGAATTAGACTGAGAATGGGGATGAGAGAGCCTTTGGATTTTTTTTTTCTCTTCCTCAAACAACGGCGTTGCATTTTCATTTATTGAGCCTGTTTTTAGAGTTGTGTACATTACGCGGGGTAAGACTTTTTTATAGATAGCAAGATGATAGAATAGCATGCATGTGGCGGTATATGAGCATTGTTGGAACATAGAATAGATCAGTTTACATCTACATTGAAAGATAGCAATGATGGATCAATGGCCGCGCCCTGCTTGATCAACTCTGCGTCCGTCAAGCGACACGACCAGCCACTCACACCAGCAACGAACGGAAGAAAACGAGAAAACGGCACATTAGATCATCACGGTAAAATGGCTGGTAGTATTGACAGATATCCGAGTATCGGTGAAAACTATGACCTAGTCCCACAACCATAGTCCATTATATACCCTCTCAGAAGTAGCCATTCCTCGTTCCTGGCCGCAAACACCTACGAGAATTAGATACGCAACGAAGCGGACCCAATTTACTCGTCGTCCTCGTCAGCCTCATCATCCACGACGTTGAAGAACTTGAGCTCGTACACGCCACGCGAGGTGGAGACAACACGGAGCCAGTCACGCAGCTGCTGCTTCTTGAGGAACTTCTTGGTCCTGCATTGACGAAAGGAAAAAAGAGAAGAATCTGTCAGTGAAATGTTCTCTAGTCTTTCACCAAGTTGGCAAGAAGAAGAAGAGGATGTGGAATACGCACAGGTACTTGAGGTAACGACCAGACAGCTCATTGTGGGCGATAATCTCAATCTTGCCCTCACCCTGCTGCTGGACAATGACATTGTCGCCGAGGTTGTTGGTGCGTCCCTCGACCTTGATGGTGTCCTGAAGGAACTTTTCGAAGGCGGAGACGTCGAAGATCTTGTCGCTAGCAGGCTGCTGAGCGTTGATGATGAACTGTTGGCCCACGGCTGTCAGTATTCGTTTGTCTATTTTTTTTTTCGGTTTTACTTCTTTTCTCCTTCTTGGTTGTGCTGGGTTTCGACAGGAGACGTACCTTCTTGGTCTGCTTCTGGGCCTTGCCCGACTTCTTCTGTAAGAAAATGACAACTTAGCCTACTGCTTTTATTTTCGTTCTTCCACCAGGGCGCAATGACTTCGTCGCAAATTGCCGACTCTTGCGCTGATCCATTCCTCGACTCTCATCACCACCACCTCATCTTTACCGGGAGCCATTCCAGAGGGCACAGTCCCGGCATCGACACATGGTGATTAAAACGAGCGACAAAGGGACCCTCTCCCGAGCAAAAGCAAAACAAGAGACCAGCGATCGCAGCATTGCGCCCCAACAGCAAAGCGTGTCGTCAGGTACATACAGTCTGAGGAGCCATCTTTTACGAGAGGAATTGAGTACGTGACTTGGGGGATATTCTCGAAAGAACGCAAAGAGGTCGAATCCTGCGCCTTGTGCAAATTATGCGTGAATGGTTGTCGGTTGTAAGAGACGAGAAATTCAGCAACCAGAATCCACTTTGAAACGCTGCGCGCGCGCAAGTCGTATTAGTGGGCTCGCCTGCCTGGGACAATTAGGGCTCTTTGGCTTGGATTGTGGGAACGCGCAATCGATAAGGCAGAGTGGAGGCTTAAGTGCACGTCACGCGGAGATACACGTGACAAGCTCATCACTCCTGTGCACGACCAACCAAGACTTCGGTCGCGCATTGCAAACTTGAGGGGTTCAACGTGCCAGCGCTCTTCTGACTATTGCATCGAATCACGACGATCCAGGGATCTTTAATTTAAAATTAGATCAAATTTGTTCCGAATGAAACACCTAACATCAAAAACTTCTATACTCGAAGAATATCTCCGTTTTAAGACATCATGTACAGATGTACGTGTATGTGTGTGTGTGTACGCATATCACAATGGGCGCATCGCTTCCGCTGCGAATACAAGGGCCATGATTTCTCTTCTTCGTTCACCGCCCAATTTTTAAAAGACAGAATGCGGTTGATTGGTGAACAAAAAAGAAAAAGAAAATAAAAGGCCAGGGGTTTGCTGCCAACAAGGCTTGATGAAAGAAAGGCTTCAATATTGCTCCGTCTGCCTGTCTGCCTGTTGGCAGACTGCCAACTCCCCATGCGATGCGTTGGCCACGACGAAGAGCTGAGACCAACATAAGGCTTCTCCCTCTTCCGCCTTAGGCCGTTTTCTGTTTTATTATTTTCCATGTTTGTACGCAATGTGTAGCATTTGTCGCAACGTCCAGCATGGAATTTCTTTCTTTTCTCTTCCCGGCATGACCACCCACACATGTCGTTGAGCGTGCCATATACTATCCAAGCTGAGGCGACAAACGATAGACGACTGGCGAAGGGGGAAAATGGTCAATCACAGGGCCCAGGCACAGTTTGAGCGGGCGAAATGGCGAAGAACCATCCTGTTCCCCAACTGGACGCTCCAGCTCCTTCTGACGGTGTCCATGATGGGTCTCTTTTCATGGCGGTTGGGCGACACGCTGAAGCACTACGCTGTGCGCGATCAGAATGGCAAGGCTCCTGGCATTGAAGTTGCGTGAGTGGATGGTTGACTTTTCATTCTTGTTCTGTGTTGTTGTTGGTGTTTTCTTGTTCTTCGGTCTGGTGTTTGTCGTATCCTGATAATACCGCATGGCCAGCAATGCGCGCTTCTCTAACGCAAGGAAAAAAACAGGTGGGAAGTCACAAATGTAGTCATGTCCTTCATCGCGGCAACATGCACTCTCGCCGAAATCGTCAAGTACATGGGCGAGGCCTTGACACCGTGGACCATGCTCTTCACTCACGTCGTCAAACTCACCTGCGCGTCGGCCATTTGCATCCTCGACGCCGTCGTGTACGCTCGTCGCAAGGAGTATCAATCTCTTGTGAGCCTCGGCCTTGACATTGGTCTCTTGTACGTGTCTGTCTTTTCTGTCCCTCTCTATCGCTCTCTCCCTCTCTCTTATAAGATCCTTGCTTGAAGCAAGCCCATAAAACCCGCCTCTGACATGACGCCGTAGCATCACGAGCATCGCGCTGGCGATATACGCCGCGCTGACGTATCGCCGGCTCTCGCACTTGGACGACTATATTCTTCCCATGAACGTCAAGGCATACGGCTTCAACGACGGCGACGACCGCAATCCGCCCTACTCTGGCCGTCTAAGCGTCCGAAACTCCATCCACAGAATGGTGTCGATGGGCTCCCGCCCGACGAGCACCGCTTCGGTCACCAACGAGCCACTTGGCCTGCAGACCCTGCAGACCACGCAGAGAACACTCGGCTACTACAGCCACGAGCGGGACACGCAGTTTGATGAGTACCTCGCGCGCAGAAGCTCGCTCAGCAGCCTACGAGTGGATCTCGAGCGCGGAAGCAGCCTCGAGTACCGACGCGGAAGCTTCAACAACGGTGTATTGTCGCCCACGGACGCATCGTCATCGCTGGTCGTGCCAGGAGGGTTGCAGAGCCGCTCGCGCAGAGCCAGCATCGCGAGGGCCGTGAGTTATACGAGCGACCACCTTCTCGTGGCGGTTCCGGAAGAGGAGGCCGGGGCCATCGACATCATCGAGGCCGGCGCGCGGCACGGTCATGATGAGATGTCCTTGGAGAGGAATGATGGTAGGCTGAGCAGCGACGAGCATCTTGTGCAAGCGGCGACGGCAGTACAGGAGGTGGACATGACGGGGTCAGATTGGCAACGCGAGGGATGACGGGTTACAGGATGGTGGCTCCGAGTTTGTCATGTCATGTGACGACGATGCCCAAGCTTAGGAGTGGCGTTTTTGGAGCACCTTGGACCGGGACATTTGCTTATATCACGGAGATGCACATTGAGATGGAATTCATATCAGACGACTGTCAACCAGATGAATGCTATAGGTGGTTTCTTTTCTTTTCTTTTTTTACGTCAAAATAATTAAAAGTAAGACAGTGCGTCTTGGCAAATTTTTACCCCGCTATCGATAAGACGAGGCGGGGCAGCAGCGCAACCTGCGGAAGTGAGCAGAAACAAAGTAAAAGTCAAAAGTCAAAAAGTAATTAACCAGTCCGTTCTTCGGAATCTGGTCAGTCCCGGACCCCCGTCAACGCCCTTCCCACGACCAGGCGTCACACACGCGCCCGCGCCACGACTTTCATCAATCGCATCGCCGACGATTGAGCCCTCTCGTTCTTCACTACGATGCCGCACGAGGTCCTCGTCGGCAGTTCGTGCTTCACCGCGTCCAGCGCCCAGGAGTTGAGGGCGCGCGCCAACAAGACCAGCCGGCCCAAGATCAAGCAGATCCGGGGCCAATGGGTTTACTACGTCGACCTCAAGTGGTCGGATAAATCCCTCGTCGACAAAGTCAAGACGCTGCTCCAGGATGTCGACTCCGAGCCCCTTTTGGCTTCCGAGAGCGCCGCCAGCTCAAACGCCATCACCGTCTACGTCACTCCTCGATACCTTTCCCCATGGAGTTCCCAGGCCACCAACATTGCCCATGTCTGCGGCCTGAAGGAGAAAGTGAACCGGATCGAGAGGGGAAGGCTTCTGGTGGTCGAGTTTGAAGACCAATACAGACCAGGACAAGACGCGACCTTTCGAGATATCCTCCACGATCGCATGACGGAGATTTTCTCCTTTGAGAAACCCCAGCTCGATGTCATGTTCGCCGCTGGCGTTCCCGCGCCCCTCACCGTCGTCGACATCTTTGCCAAAGGTGGTCGTCCTCTCGAGATTCTGCAAGCCTACAACAAAGAAAAGGGCCTCAGCCTAGACGATTCCGAAATGCAATACTTGGTAGATGTCTTTCAGAAGCTGGGCAGACCGCCCCACGATGTTGAGCTTTTCATGTTTGCTCAAGTCAATTCCGAGTAAGTTTCTGCCCGTCATACACAGCCATACAAACCACGGTCAAAATGATTCGTTTTTTCCAACCCTGCTAAAACTGCCACCCTCCGTTTCTCGCCCACCTTCCACAGACACTGCCGACACAAAGTATTCAATGCCAACTGGACGATTGATGGCGTGAAAAAGGACAAGAGTCTATTCGAGATGATCCGAAACACCCATAAGAAAACACCGGACTTTACCGTCTCTGCTTATAGTGATAACGCTGCTGTGCTTCAGGGCGAGACTGCCAACTTTTGGGCTCCTGACTACTCCACTGGCACGTGGACGTTGACCCCCGAGGTGGCTCACATATTAGCCAAGGTCGAGGTGAGCTTTTACACGTTTTGTCTCCCGAGAAAGGCAAATGGTTGTTGTTCCTAATCTATGCTCATCGATGCTAATTCACGCAATTTTCTCCTTTTTAGACTCATAATCATCCTACCGCAATATCGTACGTCTTTTGCTTGAGCCTCGCCGCGCTTTTACCGATATCATTGCTGTATTCTGTTGTCTAATGCCATGTGCAGGCCCTTCCCTGGTGCGGCTACCGGCTCCGGTGGTGAGATTCGTGACGAAGCAGCTGTCGGTCGAGGGTCAGTGACCAAAGGTGGTCTTGCCGGTTTCTGGGTCTCCGACCTCCTCATTCCCGAACACACAGCTCCATGGGAGAAGGATATCGGCCGACCTGCGCACTACGCCAGCAGTCTAGACATTATGCTTGAAGCCCCCATTGGCAGTGCCCGCTTCAACAACGAGTTCGGAAGACCTTGTCTGACTGGGTGTTTCCGAACTCTGCTCACTCCCGAAGATTCCACTGCTGATGCCAAGGATGACGTTTTGGCGTGGCGTGGTTACCATAAGCCCATCATGCTGGCTGGTGGTGTGGGCACCGTTCGTCCGCAACACGCTTTGAAAGAAGAGCGCTTCGTCCGAGAAGGCGCGCATGTAATTGTTCTCGGCGGCCCAGCCATGCTGATTGGTCTTGGTGGTGGTGCTGCTTCCAGTAACGCCTCTGGAGAGACCAATGCGGATCTGGACTTTGACAGTGTCCAGCGTGGCAATCCAGAGGTATTCATCTCTCTCCCTCCTTCCTTATTGACCTAGTGCAAGAGCTGTGCTAACGTGCAAACTAGATGGAACGCCGTGCGCAAATGGTGATCAATACTTGCACGGCCTTGGGAGAACACACACCAATTGCCATGATTCACGATGTCGGCGCCGGAGGTCTTTCCAACGCCTTGCCAGAGTGTAAGTTCTTTCTTTTGCTTTGTTCCTCTTTTTTAAAATATTTTTTTTAAAAGAAAGTCCTACATTCAAAATTTGCGGAGCTGATATTTTGAGTAGTGGTCAAGGATGCTGGATTTGGTGGCCACTTTGAGTTGCGACAAGTTGAAAGTGCCGATCGGAGCATGAGCCCGCTTCAAATATGGTGTAATGAGGCTCAGGAGCGCTATGTCCTTCTCATTAACCCCGAAAACATGAATCGCTTCACCAGTATTTGTCGCAGGGAACGCTGCGGATTCTCAGATGTTGGATCCGTCGTCACCAGGGACAAGAATGGCAACGCCAAGCTTGTCCTCACCGACCGGGAATCAAAGGAGTATCCGCGACCTATCGATCTTCCGATGGATGCTCTCTTCCCTCCCAAGCGCCAACAAGAACGAGACGTCATGTCTAAGAAGCCCAAGTTGTCGCCATTCAATGCTCTGGCGAGTCTGCAAAAGACCTTGGGCAAGGAGCTCGACAATGCGTCATTATTCAAGAAGGCTGTGAAGCGCGTATTCCTGATGCCAGCCGTCGGTTCAAAGTCCTTTTTAATCACCATTGGCGACAGAACTGTCGGTGGTCTCACTGCGCGGGATCAGTTTGTCGGTCCGTGGCAGACGCCTGTGGCCGATGTTGCCGTGACTGCCACTTCGTTCAACCTGGGCGGAAAGCAGTTGACCGGAGAGGCCATGGCAATGGGCGAGAAGCCGACTCTTGCTCTCATCAACCCCGGAGCGTCTGCCAGAATGGCTGTTGCTGAAAGCTTGATGAACATTGGCGCTGCTGATATCAAGGGGGATTTGCGCCGAGTCAAGCTTTCAGCCAACTGGATGGCTGCCGTCAGCCACCCTGGCGAGGGTGCGGCGCTCTACGAGGCCGTTGAGGCAATTGGTATGGAAATGTGTCCTGAATTGAGCATCAGCATTCCGGTCGGAAAGGACTCGACCTCCATGAAGGCCGTATGGAAAGACAAGGGCGACATCAAGAGCGTCACTGCGCCAGTCTCTGTCGCGATATCGGCATTTTCTGTGGTGGAGGATATACTGAGCACCTGGACACCTCAGCTTCGACGAGTGGAAGACGTCGGCGAAACGATTCTCTTGTTCGTTGACCTTGCCGAGGGTCGCCGAGCTATGGGAGGCTCGGCCCTGGCACAATCTCTGGGTGCTCTCGGCGATGAAGCCCCCGATGCGAAGAACTTTGGCCTCATCACCGACTACTTTGACGCCCTGTCGCAGCTCCACAAGAGCGGTGTTGTGCTGGCATATCACGATCGGTCCGACGGCGGATTGATTACTACGATTGCCGAGATGATGTTTGCTGGTCGATGCGGAGTGGACATCATGATGGACGGCATTTCCAAGTCCAGCTCGGCTGGTGACATGATTGAGGCGCTGTTCAACGAAGAATTGGGTGCCGTCTTCCAGGTCAAGGCGTCTGATGAGATGAATTTCAAGCGATGCTTTGCCACCTGCGGCCCGCCGGCCGGCCTCATTCGCAAGTTTGGAGCGGTCAAGGAAGGCGCCAACAACCAGACATTGACGGTCCGACACGGAGCGACGACTTTCGCGACTCTTGAACGTGCCGAGATGCAGCAGTGGTGGTCCAAGACGTCATACCAGATGCAGCGTCTCCGCGACAATCCCGCATGCGCCGACTCGGAATATGCCACCATCACGGACGCGTTCGATCCCGGTATTTCATACCGACTGACGTACCTGCCGTCGGAAACGATCCTCCCCATTACGTCGTCCATCACGGGCTTCTTTGGAAAGACTCCCCGGGTGGCGGTGCTGCGCGAGCAAGGCGTCAACGGACACGCTGAGCTGGCCTTTGCTTTCCGGGCAGCCGGCTTCGAACCGGTTGACGTGCACATGACTGACATTCTGGGCGGACGGTCCCTGGCCGACTTTACCGGTCTGGCGGCGCCCGGCGGCTTCTCCTACGGTGACGTCCTGGGCGCTGGCCAAGGTTGGGCCAGGTCCGTCATGATGCATGAGACGACGCGCCGCGAGTTTGAGCAGTTCTTCAACCGTCCCGACACCTTCGCACTGGGTGTGTGCAACGGGTGCCAGTTCCTGACGCGGATCCAGAAGCTGATTCCCGGCACCGAGCACTGGCCGACGTTTGTGCACAACGAAAGCGCCCAGTTCGAGGGCCGATTCAGCATGGTGACGGTGCACGAGGACGAGAAGAAGCCGTCCGTCTTCTTCCACGGCATGAACGGGTCGTCACTTCCCGTGGTGGTGTCGCACGGCGAGGGACGCGCCCAATTCCCGTCGCCAAACTCATTGCACGAGCTGGCCAGCGAGGGCATGATTCCCATGCGCTATGTCGACAACCGGCTGCGCGTGACGGATCAGTACCCGTACAACCCCAACGGCAGCCCCGGCGGCGTGGCCGGCGTGTCGAGCAAGGACGGTCGTTTCGTGGCCATGATGCCGCATCCGGAGCGTACCATTGTCGCAGGTGCGAGCAGCTACATGCCTCGGAATGCGGCAGAAGAATGGGGCGAGTTTGGCCCATGGGTGAGGATCTTCAGAAGTGCCCGACGATGGGTTGGTTAACAGGCCAAAGCACAGTGAAACGTAGAAAGTAGGGCTTGGGAGAGGCGGCAGTTTTGATCTAAAGAAGCTTCATTCATCTTTATAATTAAAAAAGTTAAGCAGGCATATAAGATGTATATACATATGTATATCGACCGGTACGTATCGTCCAAACCGGTGGTTTGACTTCCCTTCATTTGTGCCGTGCCAGGCACCACTGTGTATGGCCGCCGTACAGGATAGTGTCAGCCAAGACGGAGGTATTGTCACACCGTCTGCGCCAGATGTGATGGCCAAAGAGGCGAGGAGCAAGGGACACCCTATTCAAAGTATGAAGCGTTAAATCGGAATTTTAGGCTTTTGAGCGTGGCTTTTGCCCTTTCTCTAACCCTTTGTTCATGTTTGTGGCTTGCTTGTCAGTTGAGAGTATGTGGGAAGTATACCATGAGGTGGGATCTAATAGAGCACAACAATTTGATATTGTGCTCCGCAGCATATGTATATATATGTATATATATGCGACGTGCAAGTATACGTGGACGCCTCGGCAACGCAATTTACCATGACATATATGGTCTGATTATTTGTGAAGCATTGCTACAGCTTCTATGGGGATTTGTATTGTTCTGTCCTGTCTGTTTATTATGTGATGTAGTTGAAACATAAATATAATTATAGACCTGACGGACATATGGCCATTTTCGTCTAGCAGAGGTGGATGTGTTTTTCTTTATTCTTGTATTTTCTTTGTGTATTTTCTTTGTATTTTCTTCTATGTTATTTTTTACCTCATTTCTTGTATTGAAGTTTTTGCATTGCATGTTCAAACTTGCATGTCGTTTCCGATGCTCACACAGTTGCCTGAGCCATCCACTTTCCGGCCACGGCGCCGAAAACGGAGCCACCAGTTCGCCACCCGTCCGCCACCCCTCCGTCACGCCGTCCATCTCCGCTGCTCCCTGCCCCACCCACTCGCCACCCACTCCCACCACCACCAGTCCAGACCTCATCCCCCACGCCCGACACTTTTTTTCCTCCCTTCCACAACACAACACCATCAACAACCGCAATTCATCACCACCACCACCACCACCATGTATCGCCTCCTCCTTCCCCGGCCCAGAACCCTCCCCCGCCCCCTCTGCCTCCTCCCTATCCCTCCCCACCGCCCCTACTCCTTCACCCCCTCCCCCTCGCCGCCCAAACTCCCCCCCGCCCAACAAGCCGAATTCGAGCGTCTCCAGCGCCAAGCCTCCCTCTCCTCGGCCTTCCAGCCCTCACCACCTGCCTCCGACAGCGACAACAGCGCCTCCACCAGCAGCTCGTCCGCCGCGCCACTGCAAGACCAGCACGACGCGCCCCCCGCGGGGGTCTTCCGCGGCGCACCCCCCGAGTTCAGCGGCGACACGAACCCCCGGACCGGGGAGGTGGGCGGTCCGAAGAACGAGCCGTTGCGGTGGGGAGGCGGGGGGGACTGGAGTTACAATGGGCGGGTGACTGATTTTTAGGCACAGGGTGTGGGGATGGGGGTTGACGGGGTATGGCGCGTTGGGAATCGAGAGAGGAATACAAAGAGGAGCAGGAAGAGCAAGAGCAAGAGCAAGAGGCAGAGAACACCCAATGAAAAAAATTCAAGAGTAAATATCTCGAATGTGTACAATAAAGCGACCTGGACTTGTTATCATACCGTCACGAAAAAATCTCTTTTCTACGTTTTGTTCATTCTGTATGCTTCGTTCTCTTGGCGTTGTGGGGGGTCGAACAGGAGCGGATAGACACGCAGGATGGGAAGGAAGCTAGCAAGCCTTGTTCACGATGGGACAGCTTCTGCATGTGGAGATGCAACATGTGGACATACAAACGGTTGCATCAAGATGGGATGGGATTCAGACATCATGTGATAAAACTGTCTTGATATCTAGGACGGGTAGATAGATGGTTTATTACGTGAGCGCATACACGACCTGAACCCCGTACGTAAGAACCCTGACACACACCTCCCGTCACGGTTGAAGCAGAGGACGCTTGATCAATCCCGGCAAGGGCTGTTTGCTTGACTTCGTACTATAGAGAAGGGGGTGGTGCCAGACACGTACAGGCCTGGTACATCGTGCATACAGAGACGGATCATACAGTCGAGGCAGTCTGCTATTATACCTGCCCAGTAATGGTGGCCAAAACCCTTCGCTTTGCATGATGGACTGAAAGGGAGAGAAGAAATAGAGAGATGAGAGAAGATAAAAAAAAAAGAGAGAAGAATAAAAGAAAAAAAAAAGAAAAGAAGAAGAAAAAGGGAGAAGAATATTTCGCGTGCGCATCTTGCAGTTCCTATCTGCGTGCCCCATTCCATCCCCATCGGGTATTCCACGCGCCATTGTAGTTTTGAAAAGAAGAGAATAGAAAAGACCACAGAAAAAGAAAAAAAAAGAAAGAAAGAACAGCAAAAAAAAAACAACAAAAAACCAGATAGCACCATCATGAAGAATCGCGAATGAAATCATTTTTGATCTTCCGGACCGGCTTGTGCTCCCTCGGTTGCCTCAGACTTGTCCCCATGTTTGGCGACGGCCATCTTCGTACCCTCCCCGGCAGCAGCGCCAACGACAGAAGTAGACGGTGCAGTTCCACCCTTTGCGGCACGAGCTCGGTTCTCCTTATTCCCCTCGCCGTTTGCTCGCGTTTCGTCCTGCTTCCCGGGGTTTTCCGCCGGCAGCGCTTCTGGCTGCTGCGGCTGCGGCTGCTGGTCCTTTAGCTTCCAGCTGCCGATATTGTCTCCGCCCAGGCCCAGCGCACTATGCTGCTTATGCTGCTGCTGCTGCCGCTGCTGCTGCTTTCGCTCCAACTCGTGAATGTTGCCGAAACTGGCTGAAACTTCCTTCATGGCTTTGCGTATTCGTTCTCTTCGGGCCTTGCCGCGGAGTCTGGCTTGCGGTTGACCTCCGTTTTCTACCCAGCGGATGCTTTGCACCATGTAGCTGAGGCCGTCGTGCATCGAGTGTCGACTGCCGTAGATGCCTCCGAATTCCCGGCTGGTGATCCCGTAGCGACTACTGCTTGTGTACTTGGTCAGGCGCGGGAGGATCAGCACGTTGACGTGCAGGTCGCGGTTGACGGGGATCGCCATGGGTCCCGCTGCCGGTGGTGCTGTGATGACACCTTCGGATTCGCAACTGAGAAGTTCGCTCATGGTCTGCATCTTGGCCTTTCGCTTGTTATCCAGGCCATTTTCGAGGTCAAGCATTGCTGTGTCGACATCGTCCGTCCACTCGCCCCTGATCCATCCGCCGTGAATACAGGCCGCCACCACATCAGAATCGTCGGTATACACGTCAGTGCCCCAAAGGTACGCTCGTGCCGTGATCTCTTCTCTGGCCACAGCAGATAGATGGACACGTGGAACCTTGACGGTGAGAGTGCAATTCTCTTTCTCCTTGATCATATCCCAAGGAAGCGGTTTTGGATTGGATGAGAATCCGCGATGGGTTGGCGTTTTCGGAATGAGACGGCCCGGTTTGAGCTCGGGCTCATAGATAAAGTCACCCAGGTGATGCCTCGGGCGATGGGCAACCGAATCCAAAACAGCCTTGGAAGACACAATAGTTCTTGGCTTGGAAGGAAGGGCAGGAGTAGTAGGTTTGGTCTGGCTTGCAGGTTGACCAGCTTTCTGGCTGTGGTGATGATGGTGGTGGTGGTGATGGTGGGGGGCTTTGTCCGCTGGGGCGCCAGTAGTCGCGGTGACGCCCTTGATGTTTTTTGATGTAGTGGTAGATACACCCGTAGGCGGCGAGGGCACGGCATCTTGGCCATGGTGATGATGGTGGTGGTGGCTGTACGCTCCCGGGTTAGTTGATGCTTTGTCCTCTCTCCCTTTTCTCCCTCATCTTGTTTTTTTTTCTTCTTGCTTTACCAGGGCCTAGTTTCAGTAGGAGGCAGACTTACTGATGATGATGATGCTGATGCGTTTTGGACCTCTTGTTGGCCCTACCACCCGCAGGTGTCAACCTACCGGAACTGTTGTCATCATCACGGTTATCTTCATCCTTGAGCTTTCGTCGTCTGCCACCGCCACCGCCGGCGCCCTTACCACCTTTGCCAGCATTTCCAGTATTGTCGGGTCCGGATTCTGCTGCATTGTCCGGATCATTGCGTCTTGAGCTACCACCCGGATGCAAACTCTGGTTCTGAAAAGAGATGGCCGCTGAAGACGTGATTGGGCTGGACATGGCAATACCGCTAACGCCGCTTCCTATTCCCGAAAACATTCGGCCAAACTCGCTCTTGATACCTGGCTCAGTAGCGGGTCCAGGCTGCTGAGGCTGCGCACCTTGCACGGCCTGCGGCAAAGGTGACATCCTTCCTTTCCGATTGGGATCTTGAATTGCCAGTAGATTTCGTTGCAGCCCGTTTGGCCCATGGTGTTCATCACTGCCCTTGCGCGGTGGCTCAAAGGGTGGTGGGACATGTGCGTTATTGTAACCAACCGGGGCTGGTCCAACGACTTCCTCGCGAATTCTAGGAGTGTTGTGGTGCTGCTGCTGCTGCTGCGGCGGCGGCGGCGGCGGCGCTTGCTGGTGAAGTTGAACCTGATCTATACGGGCGCGGTCCACCTCATACTGCTGTGGCGGCGGCACGGGCACAGGCGCGGACGGATGGGAGGGACGTTGTTGTGATGCCGTTGCATGCCTTTCTGGTGGAGGAGCAGCGTGATACGGAGCAGCGTGACGCGGGTATGGTCCTGATGCCGGAGGATACTCGGTATGCTGTGGTTGCCGTGATAAATGGTCCATGGGTGGGGGCCGGAAATTGACATCTGGATTCGGTCTGCCCCATTGATCCCGAGTAGCATCTCGATGATCTCGAGGGTCTCGAGGATCCCGAGGGTCTGCCGGTCGACCGTAGGGTGGCTGGTTCGGGTGTGCATCACGGTGAGCAAGTTCGTGTGATGCCATGTGTTGGCGGTGTGTTTCTGCGCCCCCCGAGTATGCTCGCTCCCGTCCGTCCCTCTCTTGATGTTCAGGCACAGACTGACGATCTCGTTCAATGCGGTATCTGTCATCGTACGGGTACGTCCTAAAGCCTGGCCGTTCGGCATGGTACTCGACACCTGCGGTTTGTCGTCCATCGTCTCGACGCGTATATCCATCGTCGGTGCGACCCACATCCAACTGTCGTGGTTGCGGCGGCGCGGCACTGTATGGTGGTTTACCACGGCCAGTGGCGCCAGGTGGTGGACCAGCAGACATTCTCCCGGGTTCTCTCGAGGTATCAGCAGGGGCGGATGGATGGCGTTGATGGTATCCTTGCGGGGTACCGTATCGTTGCATATCGGGTGTCGTGGAATAGTGCGCGTGAGGAGACGGCGCAGCACTCCCACGGGGGTCATATGGTCTCGGATGATCGGGCGTCTGAGGTCGTCGAAAGGGAGGGTAGTCGGACGAGGCAGAGTGCATTCGTGGCGAGGCTTGTATCGGTGGCGGATAGCTGGGCCCAGGGCCAGATGGTTGACCGTGTGGCGAATATTGTTGTTGTGATTGCTGCTGCTGCTGCTGCTGTTGTGGTTGTTGTTGCTGCTGCTGCTGCTGTTGTTGGGAAGGAGGTTGTTGAGAATCCCGCGAAGTAGGTGTAGGCCCTCCCAGCATGGCTGATATGGACATGGATGTGTTGCTCGTGGTTCCTGCTCGACTGAAGGAAGGCAGAGACGGTAGATCTCGGCCAGACGCAAAGGAGGAGGTAGGATGTCCTACTCCTCCTACTGGAAGAGAAGGCGGTCGTGGTGGAGGCGGGCCATAGCCCATGGAGCCCTGCGACTGTGAGTGATGAGGATGATGGCCTGATGGCTGGGCTCCGAGATGGCCCTGTGAGGGCGGCGACGTCGGTGGCGGAGGCATAGAGCGGTTGAGCTCCGTGACGGTCGAGGTGAGCGACGATGCGCCCTGCGCGCGTGAAAGGCCAAGCTCTCGCAAGCTGGGGCGCGGAGCTGGCGCAAAGTAGGGAGAGTCTGAAAACGACGGATGAACGGGATACGCAGAGGCCTCTTTAGAGGCGTGCGCGTCGAAGGGCTGGAGACGCGAGGCGTGCGAGGCCGACGACGCGGTCGACGAAGCTGGAGCGAAGGGAGAGGAGTGGCGGGAGTTGAGATGGGAGTCGGAGTTGGAGTTGGAGTTGGAGTTTGCGTTGGCGCTGGTGCTGGTGCTGGCGTTGGCGTTGGCCTTGGCGTTGGAGTCTGAGTGGAGCCGTGGCACGGGAGCAGGCTGGCGGTGTCTAGGATGCATGGCGGGCATGGCGGGCATGGCGGGCATGGTGGTACCGAGTGCTGTGCTGTGCCGAGTGCTTAGCTCGAAAAAACCAGAATCCCGACCCGTTCAGTGGGGCTAGAGCTTGGCCACTCGCCGCCAGCCAATCAGAAGTAGCTCTCAGAGGTGGGGCCCGAGTGGGCTGGCTCGAGCGAGGCGAAGAGGAAGGAACCATCCAAGTGTCGCGACTGGCAGAGCCAGCTCCAGCGCATCGCACTTTGCGGCCAGGCGAGACGGACGAGCAGGCAGAGCCAGAGATGGAGATGGAAATCAGAGATCAGAGACCAGCGGTCAGGAATCAGAGGTGAGAGGAAGCCTGGATTCGGTCAACTGCAACAGTTGGTGCAGATTATGGGCCCAGTGAGTCGCAAATTGGAGAGAGCAGCATCGGAAGAGGGCAGCATCAAAGAGAGCAGCATCGAGCATATGTCGGAAGGAGAGAGATGTGGTCGGAAAAAAAAAAGGAGGGCGCGAGATGGTTTTTCCCCTTCTATTTTCCCTGTTCCTTTTCTTCACCCTCCCCCGGGGACATTGCTGCTGAAAACTACCTGTCACGGGGAAAAAGTTGCGAATGGTTGCACGCATCACACGCTGCCATGCACACGATACACGATGGAGGGTGACAGGACCTTCCGACTGACTGACTGACGGACGGAATGACTGTCAAAAGTTGTAAACCGACACACCGCTTCAGTGCCTCGCATCCATGATGCAGCCATCAATCAGCCATCAGCCATCAGCCGGCAGATGGGGGATGGAGGTATGGGGGTAGCGGGCTGCCCCAACGCCACAGACGAGACAATGGATGATGGATGCATGTGTCATTGGGCGGCAATCAAATCAACAGGCCCATGCATGCGGGCAGGCCAAGGCCAAGTCCAAAGCGGGATAACGTCGTTCTGGATGTCACCATCCGGTGCAGGCCGGGCGCGTTGAGTTGAAGACTCGAGGCAAGATGGAGTATGCCAGCTGGATGGGCTCCGTCTCATGGCATGGCCAGCACATTCACTGGATGAGTGTAGTGAACTGTGGTCGAGTCGAGTCGACTTCTGTCGATGCGAGGATGCGAGCGTCTTATCGCGGCGTATCTTCAATCTCCAACAAGGCGCCATCTCACCCAAAGGCGGCCGGGCTTAGCTGGTCCTTGGAGATGCAGTGTCACCCCACGCCTTGGACCAGGAACCAAACCTTTTTTTTTTCTTCTTCTTTTTCGTTGAGAGTCGGAACTAGGAGTTTTAAGTTTTTATTTTCTTTTATTTTCATTTTTATTTTCTTTTATTTTTTTTTTATTTTTTTTTTATTTTTTTTATTTATTTATTTATTTTTTTTTTTTTGTTTACTGTTTTAATTTCTATTTTTTACAAAAACCTCTTTTATTCCGCCCTCTCGCAACACCCGTGCCACGGCCGCAGCCCCACCGCAGGTTCTTGTTCCGGCGGGAAATTGATGTCGCCTGGCGCGAACCACAACCCCGATGAACCAACACCAGGCCACAATCCGTCGACCCTCTGGCCATTTAATGCTTTGCCTCAGCATTTCACCATGTCTCGGTTGGCCTTTTGCTTCCTTTTCTCCTCTGCTTCGCCTCATCTTGGATTGACCCCGCCCCTCTCTTGATCTTGACCTCGGCGTGCTCGTGCAGCCCGCGAGCAGCGAGTCGCAGCATCAACTTGCCCCCGACCTTGTTCGCAAACCACGCCTCTCTTTCAACCGCCGGCCCAAACGACTCGACTCCGTCCGTACGTCGACCTCTCGCGTCCTCCCGACTTCACCATGAGACTGTCGCTCGCGTTCTTCGTATCCCTCGTCGCCGTCGTGGCTGCCATTAGCGAGTCGGCCAAGTGCGGCCCGAACCGCTACAGCAGCAGCGCCGTCGCCGCCGCCGTCGACGCGGCCTGTCCGAGGGTCAAAAAGGGCACTACTGTTGGGCGCAACTCGTATCCTCACGAGTACAAGAACTTTGAAAAATTCAGCTTCAACGGCTTGCGTGGACCTTATTACCAGTTTCCCATCATGCAAAATGGTCAAATATTTCAGGGAGGTGAGCATTACCTGGGGGTTGTGATCCCGGGTTTTTCCCCCTCCCGCTGTGTTGTTCACTTTTATCGGCAAAGAACAATGCAATTGATACTTCATGGCCTCGAACCAAAATTGGCTACTGGTCCGAGAAACGCCGTGCGATGCTGACAACCACGACAGGGAATCCCGGCCCCGACCGGGTCATCCTCACCAAGGATTGCACGACAGCTGGCGTCCTGACCCATCAGGGTGCGAGTGGCAACGCTTTCCTCGAGTGCAACATGATGACCACATCTTCTTCCTCGACCCTCATGGCAGATACACGATTTGTGTTGGCCGTATATGTGGCCATGATGACACTTGCTTTTGCTGCGTAGACGCGGGCGGGATGGCGTTGGTGAATCGTTCGAATGAATACCCACGGCCTGGTCGGACGGCCGCCGATTTGTTTGTGGAGACATGCATACATGTTTGTTGTTTAAAAATAGAAGGGGCCTCGGAAAATCCCAGCAGCCGACTTATACAGATGCGGCTGTGCTTGGAACCGACGATCTCGTGGGCGTGTAATCATATGGAAGTAGAGTATGGGAGCGCAGGGAAAACATGGAGATTGAAAGGTGTACTTTCGGCTGGACAAAAGAAACTACCGCGATTGTTGGATATTTGCGGCAAAGAGAGGGTGTCAAAAGGCCGTGCTGGAGTAGTAGGTGGCATTGATATCCCAGCAGCATTGATATCCCAGCATTCATATTCCTGTCCATGCGCTGTAGCGTTTTCTTTTTTCTTTCTTTTTTTTTTTTTTTTTTTTTTTCTGCATGGCAACAGGGAGTCATTAACGTCCCAGATTCTCCCCATACAGACCCTTACTGCTTGTCACTCAAGGATTGAATCATTATACCAGCCGTGCGGAACAAAAACCTGTTTGGGGTGCAAATGCCGCTTTGCTTCTAATATACCCAAAAGGGCGGATTTCTATATCGATGTGTGCCCGTCTGGTCCTAAGGATTTGTCTCGTTGACCAGCTGGAGGAGGGCTACATCCACATGTAGTATCTATTATTATCGATCACGCAAATATTCATGTACAATGCATTTATGTACGTTGTTTTATCCACCTGCAAGGGCACCGGAGAAAATGCCAAGTAGGCAAGGCTGTCCAATTGTCTCTGTTTTCTGCGGCAATGGGTTGTTCCAGCCTGTTGGTTTCCTTGTTGGTTGCTGCACGCCGACATGGGCTCCGCTCCGTAACTTCACATGTGTCTCTCCTGCCCATCTTTTCTTGATATTTATATATGCTTTTTGTATCCCTTTTCTATGTGATTATTTTTAAAATACTTAGAATTATTCCTTTTTTTTTTATCTTCTGATTTCTTTATATCTTTAGTTCTATACTACATTTTAGACCTTTTGCTTATATCTTTTCTGCATATTTCCACTTTCTTTTCTTCTTTTTCTTCCTTGTTTTTCTCCCGCATACCTCAACCACCTTCACATTCCCCAGCAAGCATCACGCCAGCGCACTGATACCAAAACCTTCGTAGCGCGCCCCCCAGACTACCTCTTCGGAGCTGAGCTTTAAGCATCTCGGTTGGACAAGGGGGTTCCTCGCACGGATGGTGTTCGTCGACACGGACTCCTCTATACCCGCGAAAAAAAAAAATCTAAAAACGGCGTCCCCCTGACAAAACAAAATTGAAATAAGTTTTTGTTTCTTTTTATAAACATCATGTTTGAATTGTGTATTTGAAATTGAAATGATGCACGGCTCACATACCCACCCTCATCTAATCTGCCACAACCACGATACCCAGAAAGTGCCTGCTCCGGAGGAGTTCGGACCACTGCCCCTGCCGCGGTGCGTGCACTCCCGGTGTATATAGGGCTGAATTAATCGTCGTTTTGTCTCGGCCCCCGAATAGACTAGGTTCTGTCGATCATCTGTCGTCGAAAGAACCAGACGTCGATATCATAGGATGAAATACGGCGCGCGTGGCGTTTTCGAAAGCGACGGAAGGTGTTTCGCTTTCTGGTCTCCCATGCATGGGTAGTTCGGTGGGTTGAAAAGGGGCAAGACTAGTCGATCAAGACATGCACCAACTGAGGTTTTCGCACGCTGCGCCAGTTTGTGTGAATTGCTTCGAGAAGAAGCTCCTCTGTGCAGAATCGGTCGCATCGGCAAGCTCTCTCTGAGGATGCAAATCCGGAGACCGTCGAGGGTAGTTTGGGGGTATGCCGAACGCGGTAATGGCTCCCGACGAATCACCATATGGGATTGTGTGCTGTCTGATGAAAGTGTCAAGATGGCCATGACGGTATGCCATGTACCAATACGATGTCATGTATACTCCGGCATGAGATGACTTTTCCTTTCCGCTGATCAAATATCGCACCCGAGACTCCGACGAATTTGTTGTCCGCACAGCGCGGCGCGCATGTCTCGGATGTCGCCAGCAAAGACGGCTAGACTGGACGAGCATGAAAAAAAAAAGCAAAGAAAAAAAGAAAGATAAAAAGAAAGATGCTTGGGCTCGGAACTCGGCGATTGATTCTATTTCAGATGAATTGCGTGCGCGCGGGCTGGACCAACGGGCCATGGTCCGTGGCTGGCTGGTCTGGTAGGACCCTTTTGTCCGAGAACCGTCATTATCGTCATTATTGTTCGATTGGAGGTCGGAGAGGGGTGGGTTTGCGTGTGAGATGCGAAAACGAGTCACTTGGTGAACTTGTGTATTTTGAACTTCCCGGCTCGATGTTACTATGCGTACACTGTGTATACATGCCCACGAAAGTATATATGTACATACATATGTGTAGGGGAAGGGAGCAGCACATCCAGAATGCGCATTCTTGAGCCATTGAGTCTATTCGTCTATATGCTGGAAAATACCAACAATGGGCAAATACAGTTGATGCAAAACGCGGCTCGATTTCCGCGGTTGTTATGCAGCACGAGTTGCCACTGTATTGGGGGAGCAAGGGATTCTTGACGGGAATGAATGCTTTTTTTTTTAGAGAAAAATAAATTAAAGATGATTAAGAGCTTCTTATAACGAATAGCCTATTGCGTTCATTATTCCCGGAAGAAAAAAAAAAACGCCGTGA
>SRPT01000183.1:0-44094 GCA_018360205.1 Claviceps digitariae
CGCAATGCGCCCAATCAGCATCTGTGAATCGGACCTTCCCGAGGTTGTGCCGTTCCACCGAGGTTGTGCCGTTGAGGGCAATTCCAACACTTAGTATTATTACACTAAATTTTATTAAGTATAACTTTTTAATATATACTTATATCCTTAAGAATATACTTAAATTTATTATATATACTAACTTTATACTACTTTTTATAGAAATCTAGCCTTTTTACTTAGAAACTCTACTCTTTAGCTATATAATAAATTAAAATTAGCTTATTTTAGCTAGATTCTATAGAGGCTAGTATAATTTTTAGTAAATTTAATAGTATATCTTCTAGTAATTTATAAATAAAGTAAATAACTTAGGGAGGTATATTTAGCTTTAGTTTAGCTTTTTAATAAAAGCTTATACTAATAAAGTTACCTTTTTATAAAAACCTATTATTCTTAATAATAAAAAGGGATAAATAGTTTAGGGTTTCTAGTTATCCCTTACTTTTTATACTTAAGTTCTCTTCTATTAAGGTATTCTCTAAAGGAATATTAAATACTTCTATATTATTATTATTTTTTATAAGCTATATTAGATTCTTTTATATAGTTAATTTATTAGTAATAGTAAGCTTTATATATTTAATAAGGTTCTTAAGCTTTACTTTATAGATAATAGCCTTTATTATTTTTTACTTAGTATTTAAAGTAGTAAAGTCTATAGGGTTTTAATAGAAAGGCCTTTTAATTAAAAGGGGTTTTAAACTAAGTTAAAGTTTACTATTAATATATTAATATTTTATAAGATTTTAAAGATTATTAATATTCTTTAGTAATAAAAAAGGTCTCTTTCTAGTTTTATAATTAGGGAAATTTTAGTAAAAAGCCTAGAAATAGTATACTTAATATATCTAGTTTTTTATAATATTACTAATAGGAGAATTTAATTTAATAGGCTAAGGTTACTAATTTTCTTTAGTTATTATTATAAATATTATTATTTCTTATAAGGTAGTATAGGTATATAAAAGAAATAGCAATTACTACTACTTATTATATACTAAATACTGTATATAAATTATTAGGTTCTATATAATATATATAGAATATTATAAGGTTATAAAGTAAAGAATATATAAGTTATAGTTAAATAGTTAAGTGTATATAAGGTTAAAGTTATCTCTTCTATCTAGGTATAGGATTCTTCCTTTATAAGGAAGAATCCTGCGACCTGTTCTACCATGTAACACTAACTGTGTTGTGAGGACCTTAAATTTATAAAGGGTTTAGCCTCCTTACTTACGAAGGTACAAGGCTTAGTTAGCAGCAGTTAGAATACCTCTATAGCGCTATTATTCATAGAAATATAGAAATATTCTAAATATAAAAAGCTTAGTAAATATTTATTATAGTGAGAATAGTTACACTTTAACTAAGTATATAGAAGGTAAAAAATAAGTTATACCCTTACTTTAAGCTTATGCCAACTTAGCTAAAAGTAAAAAAAGGGAGACATATATTATGTTGCCGTGGAAAGTTAACCTAGAAAGAGAAAATATAAGGTATAGAAACATAAGGAAATATAAATAAAGAGTATAATAATACTTAGAAAAGCTTTTAAAAAGCCTATTATAGCTAGGATAGCTGCGCTTAGACTAAGCATATAAGAGATAATGTTACGGAAAAACCAACGCTTGTACCATTAGGTAAAAGGTCTGCCGCAGCCATCAGTTAACAGCTACGGCGAATACAAGCCCTTATAAACTCATTCCAGCACGTAACAGATAAAGAGTAAGTTATACCCTTACTTTAAGCTTATAGTAACTTAGCTAAAAATATAAAATAAGAAGTATATATATATATATATAACAAAGGCTAAAGTTTTATACTTTTAAGTAGTATTACTTACTTTTTAGTAATTTAGCTCTATAATTATAAATAAATAAAGAAAAATTTAAGAAAAATTCTAGTAATTTTTAAGCCCTAAAATTACTATATTTTATATACTAAAAGTTATATATTAAGCCTTTAATATTAGAAATTAAGCTTATAGCCTAACCTATAGTGTAATATAAGTTTCTTAACTGCTACTAACTTAGCCTCACTACCTTAGTACGTAGAAGGTAAGATCCTCTGTAAACCCCTTATTTCTAATAGGTTTATATAGTAAAATAGTCTTAAGCTAGATACCTAAGAAATAAGGCTATAAGTGCAAATAAGCAGTGAGGGGAAATGGTCTGACCTCCTAACTATAACAACTATATATATATATATATATATATATATTCTTATCAAGGTCTAGTCATCGGCCAAACAGCCACGTTCAATGAAGAACGAGTGGACTCCGATGTACGTGTATGTTGACTCAACATCAGTCCCATTTCGCTCGAGTGCGCCTGCTGCGGAGGATATCAAGAGATACTATATTTAGGTAGTCGCACGTTCGCGTTTGTCTATCCTCGGTCAGTGATATGGCTCAGGAGGGCGCGAATCATGGTTTGCAGCTCGCGTAGTCGATATAGTCGATGGAACAAAGCGAAGAAAGACGAATCGTCGCTTTGGTATGACACAAAACCAAGTGAGACGGACAAACAGCGGCGTCCACGTATCGATTCCCAGGAAAGAAAGGCTGATTCTCGACAAGGTTGGGCTTTTGGTCGGTCCCTTTGTTAGGGAGAAGGAAATCTCATGCCCCAATCATTGTCAATGGCAGTCTTACTATTATTCGCTGGCAATTCAAGGGGAAGGATTCTCCTTGGGGTAAAGCAATAAAGCAATCCCTTAGGAAGGAGCTATTGAGACTTGGCGAGGGAGATGGCCGGCGGGACGACAGAGGGGGGGAGAGAGGGAGAGGGAGAGGCTCCGCCCTCATGAAATGTTGATCGATCGTGGTTTGAGTCGGGCGATGAATGTGCATGATAAGACAATAGTGCACCACTTCCATGGCTCCGCTTGAAGGCTAGAACACCAGACTGTTTAGCACATTGTTCGAGGGCCGGGTAAGGTCAACCGAATTAGACAAGAGGCCGCCACGGACGAGACGGACGGACGAGACGGACGAACAAGCGGGCCACAGAAACACCAGACCCAAGACGAAAACGGGCTGGTGCGATGGGTGCGATGCTCCACCTCATCTCCATTCTTTGTGTCCATTTTGTCTCTATTTTCGTCTCCGTCTCCATTTCCATTTCATCTCCATCTCCATCTAAAGGCAGAAGCCAGCTGCGCAACATGAACATGCAGCATCGGTCGTGTATTGATCGAAGCCCGACGAAGGGAGGGGGGAAACGCACAGGGGGCCATGGATCTTTTCCGAGCGTAATGCTTTGTTGTATTAAACAAAAATGCATGCACGCTATGCGACACAACTTCAAACCACGAAACGCGTACAACGCCATGACCAATGCCTCGTCAAGATGCACTCGTCACGCGTGGTTACGGCCGTACGACGCAAAACGACGTACGCGTAGCCAGATTTTTGTGCCTGCTCTTGTAAACAAGGCCAGCTTGAGCAGTCATTGATTACACGGTGGTGTGGTTCAGCTATGACGCACCAACAAAGGCCAACCATGTTCTCCGGTTGCCGCCGTGGCCCTCGTTCTTTTTTCGAAATCGTGAGCATGCCGCATCAGACCAAACGGACTGGATGGTGCCACCGCAACTACCCAGGCACGAGAATCATCATGACAGTTTGAAGCAAAACTGCCGCATCGCCAGAATCTAGTTCATGCGCGATTTGGCACATCAGACAGAATCTCGAAGCCGTGTGGTTTAGGGCGCAAGCTGGCCAGGGAGAACTGGCTGCAACCAGACCTCGTCAAGGGAGTAAGGCTGCCAAGGTAAGACTGTCACCAATGCTTCGGCATATACTGTGTGTGGCTGGGGCTCTGTTCGTCGAAGCTTGAAAGAAGGTCGGGGACTCGGCACTGTCGATCATGTCATGTCGTACATAGCCATGTCCATCTCGGGATTTTTTTTTTTTTTTCAGATTGAGTTGATCGATGAGTTGATCGAAAGGATATGGAAAAGGCGAATGCATGTTACATTGATGAATGATTGGCATGGTGGATGGGCAAGTCATCCGGGCCCTGGGGAATGCTGGAAGGCGCGAGTCATCAACTTGACAGGGTCGCTGTCTGTGCGCCAGCATCTGTCAATCCCATCTGGGCCAGCGTCCACACTGCCCGCTCCTGCCGCTCTTCGCTCCACAATGCCCGCCCCACCCAGCAGAGTGGGGTGCGTGTGGTCTGGTGGGTGAGCGAGCAGTTGGCTCCAGTCCCCTTTCACCAAAGTACCCAGTACTACCCACACATATACATTACCACCAGCCTCCTATTCTCCTATTCTCCTGCATACACACACCCGCACACGAACGCATCGAGACCTCTTCGGCGACCTGTTAAGAACCTGTCTCTGTCCTTCGAACGGGCCAACTTGTAGCTGATCTCTTTCACCCTGATCTGACTTCCAACCTTTTTGCGTGTGCACTTCCCTGTTGCCCTATCAGGCGCATTCAGGCGCATTTCTTGACGTGAGCGGCGAACCAACTCGTCCATCGTGCAGTCAAAGCAGCCTCGTCTCCCTCCGGCATACGTCTGAGGTTCTTTCAACACATCGCGTGCGCCTCGTTCCAATTTTGCAATCACGATGCTGCTTCCTTCAGCTCTTTCTTGCGATGCGACGCAGCCGTTGCGACTCATGCAGCAACCCACCAGCTACTTCTCTCCGCCATCCAGCCCCCCTACTCTTTCGTCCGCCGCGGCTCGCAGCAACATCATGATGACCTGTCGATCATTACAATCGCTCATTGTGCCACCTGCGCCTTCGGCACAGCTCTCCAACGCCGCGCCATACTCTAGGCCGCAACTTCCGACGCCACCCATGGCTTACGCGCCGCTGCCAATGAAGCTACGTTTACGAACTCGTCCCAACCACCCGGACTTCAGCATAACCAACAAGGACCTGTATACCCGTCGGAAAATAACCAAGCGATGCCCGGCCCTGCGGGGAGTCAACAAGCTTCGTTGCGCTCAACATGACAACATCGGCCGGGAGGGCCTGTCGCCTGGTGTGGAGGGCGACGGCGACGGCGACGCGGATGTTGAGGCCAAACATAAACATCAACGGTACCAGTCGTCGTGCTTAACCGGTCAAGACGGATCGAGGCTCTCCGTTGGTCCTTCAACACCAAAGCGAGCACGTTTAGCTCCAGAGCAACTTCCACTTGGACTAGAGCGATCGGATTTCCACAACATGCACAGTGACACCGAGCCGGCCAGGGAGAATAGCACACGGGGCACGGATGTTGAAGTTGAGGCCGATGGCGATGAGTGGAGTGCCGAGGATGACCGCGTTCTCATCGAACTGGTGCTAGACAAGTTGAAACTGTCCAAGTCAGAGTGGCAAGATTGTGCTCGCAATTTGGGCAAAGACAGATACAGCGTAAATCGGAGGTGGAAGAGCTTGATCATGAGGGGCGACGTTGGTGTCAAAACACGCTTTGCAAGCCGCCGCGCCCGACTCCACTCTTCATGGAGATGAATTGCACGAAACCATCTCTACACATTTCACTCTTGTACACATGAAGAACTCTGCTTGGCCGCCCTTTAATAGACTTTAGGAACAGGATTGGTCGGTGAAAGATTTTTTGTAGCATGCATCACATCACGGATCAACTTGGCGTTGATCGACACATGAAAACAGCATACTCGCGGGGAGTTTTCGGCTTGTGAGGCAGAGAGGTGGAAACTTTGAGATTGTCTACCTACCTAGGTACCTAGTGAATCAGTATGCACATACATATGTATGTACATAGATGCTCGTCCATCACCGGCCGACGGTTAAAAATGAAATAATGGCAAAGGATTTGCTCATTTCACTTCGGTCTGTTGTGATGGACCTAGTCCGGCTGCAGTCCGTGTTTCAAGCCTGGACCCCGAAATCAAGCTATGGCAGACACAGTATCGCATCAAATTTAACCGCCGCCCCTTTGGAGAATCCAACAACATTTGGCCGTGATGCTGGAGCCCTGTCAGGGGAAGAACCACCGCGTACCCAACGTACCTAGCTTAGCTCATGACGGCGCATCCCTTAGTGTTGTGGCTGCTACCCTTCAGGGTCCGGCTCGCGCAGGGGGGGGGACCCTCTGAATGCCAGGGTCGCCAAGTCCAGGGGTCTAACAAGTGTCTTTGCTGTTGAGCCTATTGCGGCTTAGCTGCCAAGCGGTGGACCAAGTAAGTACTTAAGTACTTTACCTACTGTAGCCGGCTGAAGACCTAGCCAAGTCAAGTCATTGAGGCAGGCATTACCGGGTGTTTTACACAATGACAGATTCACAGACGAAACTCGTACATTGGGGTTGTCAGAGACAGATTCCTTTTATTTTTTTACTAAAAAAAAAAAAAAAAAGGTACCACCAAGCCATCAAAACAAACTCATCATCATAATCCCCCATCCCAAAATCCAATCATGACAGCTCAATTGTAGATTTGTTGCTACATGTTCTGGACGGGCCGTTAATAAAGATATGACGCTAGTAATGTGCAATAGGACAAGTCACCATCAAGGCGTGAAGCTCATTGTATTTCAGAACTTGGTCTAATCCATGTCCATGTCTACTACATTACATATCTTCAAGAGCATTTCTACTTCAACGCAATGCGATGCAGCGCAGTGAAAAAGACAGCCAAAACAATAACAATGCTCTCGCTGCCATCGTTTACCGTAACATGTCGTTGCCATAATCATTCCAGCCTGTGCCGCTGCTCATTACTCTGCCCCGTCGTTCTAACAGCTTATTCAGATAACTTACTCTCTCTCTCTCTCTCCTTGTCGGGAGGCCATGACGCCTTGGAAGCATAGCAAAAAGAAAAGGTAAAAAGAAAAGCAAGCCAAGGCAGCAACTTTCTCTCTCCACATCTAACTCTATTGCGCGGTATTCATAAATAGTCGTGACTTGAGGTTGAGGTTTGCCTCTTACGGTGGCGTCAATTCCCCCCCTTGCCCTTGGAGCATCATCCTGCGCACTTCTTGTTCCATGTTTCGCTCGGCGTCATCTTGACTCTCATCCATGGCCCCCGTGACCTTGTTGGCCAGCTCAATCTTCTTCTGGCACGCCTTGTAGAGGAGCTCTTCTATCGTCTGCGACGCAATCAGCCGCACAACCTCGACGTCTCGTTTCTGTCCCAGTCGATGGGCGCGATTCTCCGCCTGGATGTCGTCTTGTGGGTTGTCCGATTGGTCAAAGATGATGACTTTGTTGGCGGCCGTCAAGTTAATGCCCGTGCCGCCTGCGCCCGTTGTCAAAAGAAAGACGGGAATGTCGGCATTATCATTGAACTCATCAATCAGGCCCTGTCGCTCCGACACGTCGGTGTTGCCCACCAACACCCTGTGATCAATTCCCTGCAGGGCGAGCAGCTCTTGCAACAGCTCAATCAGGCGTGAGAACTTGCTGAACACAAGCACACGGTCGCCATTTTCCTGATACTGCTTGATGAGCTCGAGCAATTTTTTTACTTTACCACTGTCTAGTTCCGCCGCGGACGGTATATCAAATTGCCGGAGCAGTCTTGGATAGTCTCGACACCACAGGTGCAGCTCAAAGTCGGACGAGTTCTTGAGTTCTTGCACAAGGTGCTTGAGGTCTGGTTGATGCAGCTCAGATTGCGGGACCCTGTCCATCAGAATCTTGCCCATCTCTTGCACCTTCTGATCGGTAAAGTGACGTCGGAACAGCAACGGGTGCAAGGCCGCTTTTCGAAGCTGCATCCAAACATTGTTCAGGTCGTTTTGTCGGCCCCTGGTCTTGACCTTGGCCGCTCGCAGCGCCGGCTCCAGCTTGAAGATCTCCTCGTATTCAGCGTACATTTCCTTCTGCGCGTCCGTCATGTCGCAGTGGACCACCGTACAAATCTTCTGCGGCATGTCCGACAATACTTGATCTTTGCGACGCTGCAGAATGAAAGGCTCCAATATCGTCCGAGCTCGCCTCACACGCTCGGCATACAAGAACGCCCCGTTTGATATATCTCGAATCGTCACCTTTTGACTGAAAATGTACCGAATGTCGTCCATGTATCCATCAAACATCTTAGGGTTTATGAAATTGAGCAGTGCCGTCATCTCCAGCAAGTTATTCTGAACAGGAGTGCCTAATACATGTTAGTAGTTGACTCGTCTGTGTTTTGACCGGCTTTGGACTCGAGTCACGAGGGAGATGAGATGTCATACCAGTCAGAAGCATTTTCCATGATGCGGGAATTCGCCACAGGTCCTTGTAGATTTTGGTACTTGGATTCTTCATCTTGTGGCCCTCATCAAATACAGCCGCGTTAAGATCAAAGGACCTCATGGCATCGATATCCGCCTCTGTCGTGATCTGAGAATATGTGGCCAAGACCACATGGTACTCCTCGGGGTTCTCTTCAATCATGTAAGCGATGTCAGCGCGCTCAGATTGCGATCCTCGATACCCAATCACGGACAAGTCCGGAGCAAACCTCTCAAATTCCTGCAGCCAGTTGTTGTATGTGCTCGGTGGCACCACGATCAAATTTGGCCATGGTCGAGTCTTCTTGGGTTCCCGTTCATATTGTTCAACCAGATGACACATGAATGAGATGACCTGGCACGTCTTGCCAAGTCCCATTTCATCAGCCAGAATGCAGCCAATCTCATAGCTGTATAGAAGGAACATCCAATTCAGACCAAAGAGCTGGAATGGCTTCATCTGGCAGTGCCCTTCCATCATGTGAGGTTGTTCAGGAATCAACGGTCGACTATACTTAAAACTTGTACTCGTTGGTGTGGGTGGCATGTCGCCGTCTGGAGAGGCCCGACTGCTTCGTTTATCATGACCAAAAGTGTCGACATCCCAGACGTCCATGACAGAATTGATGGCTTGCCCCTTGACCTCACATTTGGCCACCACTTCATCAATGGCCTGCACTGCGTTCAGAAAGATCTGAACGGCGTCCACGGCCGACTCTCCAACGCTGACGCGAGGAGACTTACGGACACCTGCTTTTTTCGCTACACTGACACGTCTTGCCTGTGAAAGATCCTTGAACGGTCTCTTGTTGATTAAATGTTCTAAGAGCGCCTCTTTCATGCCCGTCATGGCTGCCAGCTCCTTCAAGGAACTCGTGTTAAGGCAAGCCAAGACTCTGCCATCATTCTCATCCTCGGACAAGGCAGATGGGGTCAGCTCCGCTTCAAACGCATCCCCTTCGTTGTTGTCAATCAAGTCAATAACCACAGGCTCAGCACTAGGAGCTGGTGCCCATACGGGACTTTTCGGGGGCGACGATTCATTTCTCAGCTTCAAACCCTGAATCAACCGGCGCTTTTGAGACCTCTTTGGCTGGGCCATCTTTGGAGGACTACTGGGTAGGTTGGGTGATGAGTCTCTAGAAAACGTCATCTTCCGTTCTGGCCTATGCTGCATAGATGCCTTGGACATCAGTCGACGACTGGTCGGCTGAGCAGATTCTTGCGAATTTCTCTTCTCCTTTTTCGCAGGTCGAGTCTCTAGCCATATTATAGCATCGTCAAGATCATTGTGGCATGCCTTGAGAGCTTCCCTGACTCTATCAGAGGGGTATTTATCTCCAAATATGTCATATATCTGGCGCATTAGGCCTTGTGCCTCAGAAGCGGGGTTGTAGGTGAACTCGGCGACCTTTGTCTTGAACGACGTTGGACTAATATTGCCACGAGGCAGCGTAGGACCCTCTTCTTCGTCACTAACCAAACAAATTGGGTCTGCTGCAGGTCGTTTGCGGTTCGCGGTGGGAGATTGTCTCGAAGGCGGGCGAAAGAGGGTCCCTCTAGGTGCAAGAAGACTGCCGAGTTTTGAAGGTCCCTTTCTCTGCTGAAAGGGTGAAGATGCGGGAACCTCAATGATGCTCACCGGAGACGAAGGTTCCAATGGTTCCAGCCCCGGCTTGCTCAGTATCTGAGTTGGTTGTGTCGCGCCTGGCTCTCGAGATCGATCGCTCAGAAAAGCAGAAGGCGAACATGGTATTGTTCCTCCGGTTATTTCATTTGGCTCATCGCGCAGAATGGAGCCTCGAGTAATAGAACGCGTCGAACGAGGTGCCGCAAGAGAGTGTCGTTTGGACGGTGGCGAGGAACCCCGTGCCATAATTAAGCACAAAAAAAAAAGAAAAGAAAAGAAAAAGAGAGGGAGAAAGAGAGAGAAATAAAGAGGGAGAAAGAAACGAGAATAAATTGTGAAATGCAAAACACAAAACACAAAACACGCAACGTAGAATTGGGGGCAAGGCAAGTGCCAATGGAGTGAAGGCACAGGCGTTGGATCCTCGATTTTCTTAACGGTTTGAGGGGCGTCGCGCCGCGCTTGTTAAAATTGGTAGCACTTTGCCACGGCTCGCGAAGTCACGTGTGTACTTTAATTCCTCGCGATGGCATCGGACCGTCCTTGCAAGGAGTCTAACACGGCTCGTGTGTTTAGAAGTAAATGAAGCGTCTTCGTTCAGAAATCTACATATGTTCTGTACACACCACGGGTAGGTAGCGTTTGGACAGAACGGAAAAGCGCAAGAGCTACGCGCGCAATTCTCCCGAAGTCCAGAATCACCATCCACAACCTCCCGTCACCGGTGGATCAGACCACCTCGTCTTCACCTTGCATCCCCCTGGAACGCCCACTTTCCTGTCTTCGCGTCCATCAACGTCTTTCCCGACTTTCTATTGTAGTCCAGGCTCATCAGACTCATACTTGAAGAATACCTGCCATGGCAACCCGTCGCATCATCAGCTCCGAGAAGACCATTCTGGAAAAGGACCTTGATCCAGAAGAGAAATCCAACATTGCCCCCGCCGTCCCCAAGTACGTCTCCAGATGCATCATAGCCCAACCAACAAACGTCCCTGCCAATCCAAGGGTTTTTTTTTTTCTAACATTTGCATGTTTTCCAAAAAAAAAATAGGCATGTCATTGTGAAGCTGCTGGGCTTCACTTTTGCCATGATTGTTGTGCCAATTGGTTCATATTTCCTGACTGTGCATACCATCTTTCAAGGTAAATAACCAGCATCCTGATCCACTCCAACCAGGCGACTTCCTTTGCTGATGACCCTACAGGAAACGCCTCGCTTGCAGGAGGGCTCGCCGCTTTGTTGGCCAATGTGGTACTTATAAGTTATGTGGTAGTCGCCATGAAAGAAGATGAGTCGGGGCGACAAGTTAGTCTTACAAAGCCAGAGTCTAAAAAGGATAAATAAGAGGATAAGTGATAGGTTCAGTCATCAAATGCCTTATTTCTTTTGTTCGTAAGGGGGTTAATTTTGGTTGCTTGGATTGTTGTTTATGTTTACTTCTAATAATCACAAACTAAGCAACCGCGGGGGAAAAGATATGACAATACTGAGTGAAAATTATCAATCATTGCCCACAAACGTAAATACAAGTAAATATAACATAAAAAGTGGACATTCTTGTCTCTCATTTCATACATTCCCCCTTTTGCTCATAATATTTACAACCCGATTGAATCGGCCGAGAAGCCATGGCCAACAAAGTAACGATATTGTCGAAGCTAATATAATCTTGGTCAATAAGCCGTATTTATAGGTACTGGCAATAGATATTGAAGCCATTGTTCAGTTTATATTTCAATCATCAATCGTTCGTGTATCCCATTAAATCTCTCCGAATCATCTCGACTTGACAAAGAGAATAAGAAAGAATAGGCACCACTGCCGAACGCCTGGTACAGTATCTCGTATGCGACTGCGCCAATACAACCCTCGAATTGCGTGACAAGCAATGTCCACACTCCCCCGCGCGCTCCTTAACCGTGGATTGTCATTTTGCTCCTGAAACGAGACCTTGAGACGCACGCTCTTCTCCATGCTTGCCAAGAGCAAATAATGCGCAACACAAAAAAAAGAAAAATATCATAGAAGCATACATAGCTCTTCACAATAAGGCAGACAATGAACGCTATTTCCGACCATACCCCGGAAAAAAAAATATAAAGACGGAATGTAACGACCGCGAATCCTTCAACCAGGTCGTACAAGAAAGGTGAATGCTATGTACTGCATGAGAAATCATGTTGCAGTAGGACATCAAAGCCTAAAGCTAGCCACTCCTGCTAAAGCGACGGCCAAACCAGCTCTTTCTTTTATCACTGTTGTTGTTGGTATTGTTCACATTGCTGCTATCTTGTGTTGGCTCGCGTCGTAATAGTGAACCTTTCCTCGATGCAGTCGGGCGAGCGATGGCTTTTGTGTTATCGTGAGGAGGCGGCGGAGGCGGTAGAGGGTGATTTCTGCTTAAGTTGCTGACAGTAAAACCTGGCACCTCGTATGCTTGAGGCTGACTGAAGCCGATGCCGTAATCGTTGATAGGCTCATTGCGTTTTGCTGGCGATATTCTGTCGATAGAGCTGTTGTCGCTGGAAGTGGGGTCCGTCTGATAGCCGGCAGGGTCTGAGTGACCACTAGGTGCAGCAGATGTTACAGTCTCATATGACCTGTCCTTGTGAGGCATTGGATAAACACCTTGCTCGCGCCCATATACCTGGTAATATGAATCCGACGCTGACTTTGGTCCACGATCTCGGGACAGGCGCCTGTTCCCAATAGTTCTGTCGTAATTGTTGGCGCCTGCATTTTGGGTGTCATAGTAGCTAGCTCTTGCTACACCTGGCGTAGGCACAGTAGGCTGGCTGTCAGCTCGGTACGACACAGGCCGATTGCCGTAATAGCTGTCTTGTGGAAATCGTGGTTGAGTGAGCGGATTGTAGCTGTTTCGTCGTTTCCAGGTCGCTGCGGAATCGGTATCTTTTGGGTGGGTTAGATTCACCTTCTTTCCACGCAGTTTTTGCATTGCAGGGTTCGTTTGCTAAGAGCCGCCATAACATACCTGCTCGATACAATGATTTGCGCTGATATCCACCATCGATGGCGGCCTCAAAGCTCCGGATGGTGTCAAGCGGTCGCTCCCAGCGGTTTCTGGTTGGATTGGATTTGTCCGGATCGGCTGCGATCTGCTGTTAATAAACCGATTCAAATCCCCAGAGACTCGCTAGTAGTCAGTGAACGTACCGATGGGGTTTCCCCAAGGATCCCTGTGCTGCATCGACCGGATTGAGGCTTTTGTGTTATCGGGCTTCATGGCAGCAACCATGGCTATTTCGAAGATGTTAGCGATCACTATCGACGGAAAGAGACTCATGCCCAGAGTTCGAGGGCATCAAGCATACATGGTTCGGCCTCGTTCATGGCCAAAGTAGGATCTGCTTTGCTGTGCAGACGTTTCGCTTCCTTTTCTTCGTGCGTCTCGTGGAAATCGTGTTTGCTGCCACTACTTCGATGCGTCCTCTGCGAGTGTATGCTGTAGCTGCGCGGCTTTGCTTGACCGCTGTACTGCTGCTCGGCGGTCGGTTGGGAGTACTGCAGTGGAGACTGCTGCTGATGCTGCTGATACTGTTGTGCTTGAGACGCCATGATGAAGCTCTGCGATATGCGCTCAATTTAGTGATGCGATTCGGCTCGCCAGGAGTCGACTAAACTACAAGGGTAGAGATCGGTTGAGGTCGGTCCGGCTGGTTGGCGGATCTGGTGGTTCCCTTGTGCACAACTCAAGATGAAGATATCCGCTCTATACGGCGTCGAACTCGGAGACGCCGCGCAGGGTGACTGAACTCAAGTAGACAGGGTAAATTATCCTTACAAAAAGAAGCGAAAATGGGAATTCTCTAAATGGTGGAGACGGGCCAGGAGTGTCTTTATGCGGGAGGTTGGGGCGACTGCTCAAAAATGCTTGCGGTATGACGGACCCTGCAGAGTGTGGAGCCTAACGGACCAGGCGGCAAAGACCCAAACGGAGCTGGTTGGCGGTGCAGCAGGGTATTTTTGGCGGCGCTAACAGCACTGGGCCCCCGTCGTAGGGTGGATAGCAGGGAGTAAGCAGGAGAAATCAAGGTCCAAGGCGTGCATGTGGACACCAGACTTCTCTCCAGTCGGTGTCTCGTTCTCAGCGCCTGCGATTCCGGGCTGCAGTCGACTCGCAGGTGTGCCGTAGCTGGGCAACCGAGACAATACCTACCTATCCGGGCTATTATAAGGGCCGCAAATTGAGAGCAACGGATGCGGGTTGGGTAAAACACTTCGACCGGATTATGACGTGGGATCGAGGGGAATGGCCAAGGCAGTGAGACTTTCCTCAATTCGAGACTCTGTGGGCCAGAAATGGGCGGTTGCCTTGTGCACGCTCTGCGGCGCGTCGATAAGGTGAACCTTCAGTCGGGTGGTCCTGAGAAACCGATTTTATTGATGGAGCTCAACCGAGCTGGACTTGTCGTAGGTGCTGACGTCAAGGACTTGCTTGCTTGTTCGCTGTGCCGTCGGAAGGCGCACGAATAGCGGCGCAAAAAAAAAAGAAGAAAAGAAAAAAGAAAAACAAAGGAGAAGCACCACCTGCAATTGCAGTATGCGGTGGCCCCCAGTAGTCCTGATGTCTATGTGTGAGCCGCCAGTTTTTCGGGAATAGAGCCAGCGACAACAGTCGTTAAGTCCGCCTTTGGTGCGCAACTACAAAATGTCTGGTATGCAGCGCCGTTTCTCCGTGCCACGAGTGTCTCGTTTGCTGTAGGCCAAGGACGGGTCGAGTGAGTTGTGATGCTTGCGGGCCTTGATAGCTTCGAATTCTGTTCGATGGGCGCCGTTCAGGTTGGTGGAAGTGAGCTGAGTCTCGAGTCCGATATGAATCGTGGAACTGCTGAGTTTGAACAACTATTTGTTCAATGGGTCATGTGTTTGGACAGTACCAGAAACTAAAGTAAAGGTTGTACGGGACTGAAGCCAAATGCAGGATTATGTCTGAAGTGGTAGGGCCAGTTCGGCAGGTATATGGTTGTTAGCAATTTGTGTCGATGAACAAACTACCAGCAGTCCCAGACTGATAGTATGATGTGGTCGCCCCCCGCGGCTTGCTCTTGACACCAATAAAATTGTTGTAGCGGCTTCAATCGCCACTGCTTTTGTTGTGCACGAACGCGACTTGGTGTGGGTGACAATGGCTTGACGCCGTGCCAACACCCAGATGCGATGCGATGGTATGAGAATGAAAGACAGAGGGCCTCCCATACCAGGAGACGTGCGTCCGCTTGGCGATTTGTCTGCAGCCCCTTGTGACTGGTGAGAGAAACGTCTGGTTCGCTCAATGCGAGCTGGCCAGTGAATACGAGATTGGGAGGCGATGGAATGATTAGCCCACGGTGACGGGACTTGGGTCTGGTTGATTCAGCGAAAATGTCTTCTCTTTGGCGCTGTAAAGCACCTGGTCATCAATCAGGAAGTCGCCACTGGCTTCTTTTCGTCGTATCTGGCGCCCGGTGCCTTTCGTCTGATGTCTGATGTCTGATATCTGCTGTCTGACGTCTGATGTCTGTCTGATGTCTGATGTGGTGTTGCTGATATTGTCATATTGTCAACGTGCGCCGCACCAAATTGGCAGAAAAGGTTTCGTATCAGATGAACAATGGTGTTGGTTCCTACTATATACGCTAGCACCCTTGACTTCGTATTCCCAATGTGTCTGCATGTGCCTCTTCCTGCTCTGCCGCGAGAATACGGACCAGACTCAGGCATCCACGAGCATCAGGTTCGTGGGGTTCGTGGCTTCATGCCGGGAACATCCACCGCCCGGCTGAAACACGCAACATGTTATCTTTGCCACAACATCTGCGAAAATCCTCAACGAACCATCGGAGCATGGATGGGCTGCGACTGGATGTCATGGTCTCTAGAATGGTTGAATCATGCATACCGCAGAGCGCAGCACCAATTACCATGCGCTTGGGCGGCCAGCCCGGACCAGCATTCACTGTTGATCATCCGGCATCAATGGGGTTGTTCAATGTTCATGGCTGGGATATTTGGACAGCTCCAGCAACAGCGGCAGCGTGCCGGCAGCGTCGGGGTCAGCGCCACCAGCACCTCACTATCCATGGCATTCTGCATGTGGTCAAATATCGTCATGACGCGTCAAGTCTCCACCACGACAAGCCAATACATCTCCGTAAGCGGGTAACAAACTTTCCACCGGCCCTGTATCCCGGCCAAAGTTGATTGATTGCGTCGAGTCGTTGACGGGCATTGAACCTCAATTGATCAATGCCTGCGGTTATGACCTGCCAGAAAGCGTTCTGCGAATGATTGGAGGAAGACTAGACTGTCCCGTCGAGCGCTGCTTTGCACGGCTTGTTACAATGTATATCATCAAAAACAACCAATACTCTTCGACCTGTTCGCTGCTGTTCTCTCGCCGACAAGTTCGTGTTCGCTGAAAAAGATGTGGTTCCTGCACACCACCTTCGACCCGCTCAGTTACGAGATTTAGGCACATTCGGCATTGATCGATGTGCGTGCAGTGCAGCATTGCCTCAGCCTCCATTTCTCTTGACAGGGTGTGAAAACCCGAAAACTCGAGCTTGCTTTGTCAAGTCTTTCAAGTCTTTCTGCAGGAGCCGCCACTTTCCTCCACAGGGGAGTACGCAAACATGCAGTAACAAGCTAAACCCAAAGTAGAAGAAGTACACTAAACCCGTTCTTGTTTCCATGTTGTATTGCGCCGGATCTTGATTCTTGATTGTCTGCTCAAAGGCTCAGTCGATGAATCTTGATACAAGGTTCTCAGAGGGCAAACGTTTGTCATTCGGACTTCGTCATCAGCGGGATCCCCTGCGATTATCCCTGTTGATACCTGCACGCCTCGAGGCTTAGTTTCTACTCTGTGTTTAATAAGAAAATCATTACTGCGGAGGGCGTACAACTTTCCTGACGTAAGCTGTGTGCAATGGTGATGACTTGTGCTGACCATCATACCGATGACCATGATGATGCGTTACAGGGAAGTGCATCTGCTTATACATGCCCATTGATGACAGCGTCAACGCTCTTTGTATGCAGACAACTGGGGGGCAGTAGTTCAAGCGCAACACTTGCCTGGCGAAGCTTTCTCTAAGTTTAGAATAAACATATACAAGGGGCATGCTACGTGGTAGACCCCTTGGATTTGGACAAAGGATGCACCATATGGTCAATGATCCGATATTGTTCATACATACACATACATCAATATATATGTGTGAAATGTTCTTGCTCATCGGCAATATGGGGTTGTTGCGGCTCCACGCAGGTCGTGGACGAAGTTAACATTTTGCGCGCATCACCTGAGAATCATCTTCTTGATGTGTGGCCTCGAGCAGAGGTGTCAATCGTGCCGCGCCCTCTATACGCAAGTGACTCTTACAATCTCAACGGAATCAACCGGTTTTGCAAGTTTCTCCGATTATATCACGAGGGAGCCGCAGTGCGGGTCTTCAGTCTTGACCGAAGTTCGATTGAAATGTCAGGCTGTGGCTGTCATAAAACAGGATGCTCTGCTGGTCGTCGTCGTTAGTTCTTACTTGTCCACAGGGAAACACGGTGATGGCGTTGAGTCGAGGGACATATAAAATAATCAAGCAGCGCTGAGTTCAGGCGTTCAGTGCCGCAGTGCAGAATAGTAACAGGGCTCAAACCACACGGATACCCGATGAACTCCATTCTATCGTTTCATTACTACAAACATCTCTCTGATACTGGGTGCCATCGTATAGGATTGCCTGACAACTAACAAGGCATGCGTTATCACATCGTGCTGGAAGTTTTGAAATCGTAATAGCTCAGAATAAAACCATGTCGACCCGTCCAAGCTCACATTAAGTCCCAAGGTGTAGCATACCGATATTCATCAGAGGGATTGAAACGGTAGCAACAGCGAATCGCGACCGAGAGCCCCAACAGTGCTGTAGGATATGATCTTCTCGTGATAACAAAACGAATCGACTTGATTGACATTCCGATTCATGCTCGATGGTGGCGGACAGGCAGAAGCTCGAGGGTCGACAGGCGGATTGTCTTCACGTCACGCGCATGTAATACTGGTTTTCCCCGTGGCTGAACAGACGTGGAATAAACAAAGACACAGAAACACCATCCGAATAATGTTTTCCTCTTTTTTTTTTACGTTTGACGTCCTTTGTTTTTGAATTGAAGCCTCAAACCAAGGCAAATATGCTCTTCATCCTTGCCTCGACCAATGCAGCCAAATATGAACCGTTCTCACTACTAACTCCATTCCGAAACCTCGCACTTATATCGAAGAGGGGTACAACATGACACGAACCGAAGCACCGAAAGACTTAGTAGGGAGAGGCGAGGTGAAACGAGCGCGGACGACGCCAGAGTTGCCTGGAGAGAACGCTCATGTTAGCCGACTTTACTGAGAAATGGCTGATTTGCAGCGCTCGGTTGCAGCAGACGCCATTGAGTGAATGTGTAGCGGTGGACGGCGAATTTACCATGTGGCCGGGTGACCTTGCCCCAGATAACGCGGATCTTGGATCCACGGATTTCCTTCTGAGCTCGGTAGACGTAGGCAACCTTCTTGCCCAAGTAGAAGCTGCAGACACGCAAAAAATGTCAGCACACCGTTTGTGACCAAATTCGAGACAGGCAGGCAGAACGTACTTGGCGGCAGGAGTGTCATCGACGCCTTCGATCTTAATCAGGCTGGTGCCGGGACGAGTGACGTGACGAGAGCGCTGGTAGCTCAAATGACGTCCCCTGATAGCAAATCCGTCAGCGAGCTTGTACTTCCTCATTCCCTACAATATCAACGACATTCGAATTTTATTTTGGGATGATGCGGCGGTAGCGTCCGAGAAGTAACAATAGTTCATTCGTTCGACTTTGATGCACCAATTTTACTCGCGCCTCGGTTTTCCAATAGACATAGGAAACTTTCGGGGTTCGGATTCGCAACAACTAGATTCTTCGTCGGGATGTACTTACTTGACGTATACTATGACCAAGTTAGCATGTATGTTCTTTTTAAACCATTTTGAGTGTTCAGAGATTTGCGCGCCGTTGCTATAACTTACGTCGGTGTCCACTCTCGGAAGGCATCTTGACTGGTTTGGTTTGGTTTGGTATCACCCTCACAAACAACCGAATAAGACAAGAAAATAGTAAAAGGAAACTGTCTTATCTAAAAGACCTTTCCCTGCTTGCTGGTGCACGTCGTTGGTGTCGTGATGTCGGCTGAGTATGGGTGGATGCGATAATCGTGTGTGGTGTCACTAGCATGAAAAAACTATGCCCTCGGAATCACGTGGAGCTTTAGGGCACCTTTTTTCCTTTTTTGTGTGCGAGATGCGAGCGAGTGGCTGATGAGAAAAATGTGGCTGGAGGGTGAGCGCACTGCCTCTTGTGGCTTGTGATAGACTCGCATGACGATCCACTAGCTCTGACTAAGCAAATGGTTCACGAAATTCGGCATCAATAGAGCCATCACTGTCCCGATCCTGCAGCCAAAGCCTGTGGCACCTTGAAAACCACAAAGCTGGTCCGCGGACCGTGGTGAAACTGACGTTGGTGTTACAGTGCTGTAGTGAAAAGATCATGGAGGACGGCACGCGTTCGGGTCGTCGCTCGGAACCCGAGATCTCAGTCTCTTTGTTGGACATGCCTCTCATGCATAGACCTGTCCCAAAAAGGATATTAAGTAACTTCACAAAATTGCCTCATACCCAAATGCACCCAGTAGGCATCTTGTATTTTTGTTGAGAAAGTCAGTCGCTCCATACATGAGCCCATACAGACCCCGCGTTGCGGCAAGTTACAAGCTCAGTAACATTTTCTTTGAAGATCCCGATAACAGCTCACGACTCGAAATTCAGCGATGCGCATATGAATGAAGTGCAATGTAAGACAGTTCGATTCCACGACTCCCGAATTATTGGAAAAGCGTGGTCATCCTGTAGGTAGCGGAACACGAAAGTGGGATGTGCTGCTACGTACTCGTAGTTGCTCTCGACAATTTACAAACTCAACTTTGGGAGACCATGATGCGCTTATTATGCATCTAGCAGAAGCAGATTGGTTTTCCAACAATAGCAGTCTGCGCTGCTGGCACGTGCAATGTTCCTTCTTGATAGGCGCGTTTATTGGTGTCTGGTCTGACTGCGCATAGACGATCGAATCCAGCTTCCTCGAGACTCAAAGACTGGAGCGATGCAGTGTGCGATAGTCGGCAGAACAAAGGCCCATACCCATAGATAGGATTGCGTCATAGTCAGAAACAGGGGCAAAAGACCTGTGTCCGATGTTAGAATTCTTTGGTGCTTTGCTCGCATGGTGTCGTCGCAAATTGATGCAGCCTTCTGCATTGCGGAGTCCCGCCAGAATACAGTGCTGGCTGGGGTGGGTTTTAGTGCTGCCGGGCCCGCCCACCGCGACGCCGCGCCGTTCTGAGGTCATTATTAACTCCGTCCCAGCTAATCCGAAGACCTTCGCAGAGCTTCGCCGCCCATCATCTTTCATCATCCTCGACACGTCTCACCTCCGGCTTTCGACTTTCTTCCCACTAGCACGCCGCCTCCTCCTGAAAGCTGCGCCGTTCGCTTCTTCATCCCGAGTCACCTTCTGAAGAATTCGATCGTCATCGCCTAGAGCCACTTGGCAACATCAATCATGGACCACAACCAGCCCGCGTACGTACAGCACCTAAATCAACGCCTACCCCACCATGAAGTACTGCGAAGCTCGGCTTTTTAGGTGGGGTTCAGGACGACTCTCTCGTCATCTCTGAGCTTCTCCTAGTCTTAATGGCTGGCCTTGTTTTTCAACGTCATCTTCGAGCGATGCACTGATACTGTCGTTCATTGCAGAAAAACCATGGAGCTAAAGGATAATACCTCCATTGTGGTGCTGGGCGCGTCTGGTGATCTGGCCAAGAAGAAGACGGTAAGAGTTTATTCAGTCTATCGCAATTCCTTGTAATATATATATGCTAACAAGCTCTTCTTTGACGCAGTACCCTGCACTGTTTGGATTGGTGAGCAATTGATATTGGCGTAGCTACGTCTATGTTTCCAAGTCAAAACAGCCGGTCATTCGTTCGCAATCTGACTTCGCAATAGTTCCGAAACCAATTCTTGCCCCAAGACGTCAAAATCGTCGGGTATGCTCGTACCAAGATGGATCATGAAGAATATCTGAAGCGTATCAAGTCATACATCAAGACCCCGACAAAGGAAATTGAGCAGCAACTTGAGAATTTCTTGGGTCTCTGCACATATATCTCCGGACAGTACGACAAGGACGAGTCGTTTGAGAAGTTGGATGAGCACTTGACAGAGCTGGAGAAGGGCCGTCCTGAAACTCACCGATTGTTCTACATGGCTCTGCCTCCCAGTGTTTTCACCATTGTTTCTCAACATCTGAAAAAGTGCTGCTACCCTAAAAAGGGGATCGCAAGAGTCATCGTAAGTCGATACTTTCCGCTCTTTCCCCTTGATGCTCAATCGACACGGTCAACCCTGACATTATGTATCTAGGTCGAGAAACCCTTCGGCAAGGATTTAGCAAGCTCCCGCGAGTTGCAGAAGTCTCTGGAGCCTGACTGGAACGAGGCAGAACTCTTCCGCATTGACCACTACCTTGGCAAGGAGATGGTCAAGAACATTCTTATTCTGAGATTCGGCAACTCGTTTCTCGGGGCTACGTGGAACCGACATCATATAGATAATGTCCAAATTACATTCAAAGAGCCATTCGGTACCGAGGGTCGCGGTGGATACTTTGATGAATTCGGCATCATTCGCGACGTCATGCAGAACCACTTGCTGCAGGTACTCACGCTGCTCACCATGGAGCGACCAATCTCCTTTGATTCGGAAGACATTCGTGACGAGAAAGTTCGTGTATTGCGCGCTATTCCCGCCATCGAGCCCAAGAATGTTATTATTGGGCAGTACGGCAAGTCAATTGATGGCAGCAAGCCATCATACAAAGAGGACGATACCGTTCCCAAGGACTCAAGATGTCCCACGTTCTGCGCCTTGGTCGCCTACATCAAAAACGAACGATGGGACGGCGTTCCCTTCATTATGAAGGCAGGAAAGGCCCTTAACGAGCAAAAGACGGAAGTTCGAATCCAGTTCAAGGATGTCACCTCTGGAATCTTCAAGGATATCCCACGAAACGAACTCGTCATGCGCATTCAACCCAACGAGAGTGTGTACATCAAAATGAACTCCAAGTTGCCGGGCTTGAGTATGCAGACTGTGGTGACTGAGCTTGACCTTACCTACCGACGGCGATTCTCAGACCTGAAAATTCCCGAGGCATATGAATCGTTGGTTCTCGACTGTCTCAAGGGCGACCACTCCAACTTCGTCCGTGACGATGAACTCGACGCCAGTTGGCGCATCTTCACTCCTCTACTCCACTATCTCGATGATAACAAAGAAATCATTCCCATGGAATATCCATATGGTAAGCCCACTCTCTTCCCTACTTTATCTCGTGTCGTTCTCATAATACTCATGCTGGGAGCTCTAGGCTCGCGAGGCCCCGCGGTTCTTGACGATTTCACGGCTTCTTATGGTTACAAATTCAGTGATGCTGCCGGGTACCAGTGGCCTACGACGGCAGCTTCTCCTCCTAACAAGTTGTAAGTTGTTGCTGTCAGCATATTCATCATGTTTGTGCCAATGTTTTGCTCAAATTGTATCTCGCAACGTCATGTGATTGACAACTCTTTAGCTAGTGTTGACTGCACTGTCCTTTTATCACAGCAAAGAAAAAAAAACATATAAAAAGATTGGAAGGGGCGGGAAAAGGCGTTGGAGATTAGTCCATCAGACGCACAATAAGTCACGTCGCTAGGCTCCTCAATATACTAGCTCTTCAAGTATTTTTTTATTGTTATTTTAAAAAAAAACTTTAGTACGATGATGCTTCTTGAAATTGAATGGCCATTGGAGCGTTTAAACGAAAAGATTAGTTCTAAGAAAAATGGGGGGGGGTCCCATTCAAGTTTTGCATCATGGCTCATTTAACGCAAGGTCTAGGAATCTAATAATCAGACTAACTTTAGTTCTGAATGATAGATTGTAGTTTTCATCAACACTTTACCGTGGGTGATTAGCCACTGAAGCGGAATTTCTGGGCGTCTGTCTCAATGACGTGTGGATGTGGTCTCGATTATATAATGTGCCGCACCACGGGAGCATCATTGGTCCGTGCTCCCAGCCTCACATGACCGGGCAAATGGTCAACACGCGAGAAGATGCATCGAAAGCAGTGATCCATCATGAAATGCGCGTTGCATCTTCACAACCCCAAGTCGCAAAGTCAAGAAGGACCATACCAGCTAATTCTGGTCGGAGCCTTGGCACTTTGACATTATCGCCGTTACCGATACCCATTTTCTCTGCCCATGCGACGTCGCTCCCCCCAACGGCACGCTTCGATTATTTTCCAGACCACAGCTTCATTCCGTGACTAGGTTCTTGGCAGCGGGCACGAGCCAAATCACCTTCTCTTGAATAAAACACTTTCGCGCAAGGCAAATTCTTGCAAATCATTGCCGGAGCTCTCTTCTGATAACTTTTGATAAGCCTCTGCGTCCTCGCGCGCTCTAGGCGTGGTTGGCTCCGATCGACAGCGGCCGGAGATCATGCGCTTCTTGCGCTGAACACTGAAATCTCGACTGGAAGTTCCGTGGACAACCCTTCTCTGCATAAGATTCCTGTAGATATCTTCTCGACTTCTACAGATTGCAACAGTAAATAGCGGTGGAAAAGTCCAGTAGGCGGGCGGCAAGTGGTGGTTAAATGCCCGGGGTGATCACTATGGAGTCAAGCGGCCAAAATGGCACGCGGACCGACCACGATAGGGTTCTCACTACAAACGGCGTCAACGGAGGGGATGTCGTGGACTCACGACTTGCAGGTCTTGCCAAGGAAAGGGGTTCCGCTGCTCCAGCTTCAGCAGGCGATGATTCAACCAGCCTGGATGCTGAGGAGCGTTTACGACGACCCGAATCGGATGTCAACGCAGCAGCGGCCGAAAAGGGAAGAAGTAGAATGAACGACCTTCCCGACGAAATTGTCCACATCACGCAAGGATTTGTACCTCTGTCACTACTCTTCACACGCTTAGCTCAAGTATCTCATAATGCGCTCCAAGATAAAGTTACGGAACTGGCTAAAATGCCAATCGCTCCAACGGTCATGAATGGTACTTCTTCATCATACTCTTCCGGCGGACCAGACGACACATCGCCCGATAACTTGAGAAAAAAAGGAGCCCTTCTGCAATTTGCACAAGAGTGGCACGGGAAATGGCTGAAGGCATTAGTCATTGCAGAATGGAGTAGGCAATCGCACCAAGTCAGCAAACTCATCGACCTGAAGTATCACATCGACCAGCAAAGGATGCTTTATGATGCTGCGCTCGATAATATGATCAATGTCAAACGAGACTTGGCCTTTGCTCGAATGCCGAGTCCCGACCTGAAGACTGCCCTGCAGGTGTTGTCAACGGGGACTGCACCGTGGATGCCTGATGTACGTTATTGATTTTTTTGTTACTTCTTTCGTGCTCTTGATGACATGTTCGACGTGCTTTGACTGACTGTTCTTTGGTAGCTTCATTACATCGAGCCGCCTGCCTTGACACCAGAGGAGCAACTGAAGTGGACGAACGATCTAAACACGCTTCTTTCATTACGACTTAACTTGGATGATTTTGATAAGATTCCTCCACAATTTCGCGACTACAAAATCGGATCGGGGCGAGTCACGTTCAAAGTCGACGGCGAGTTTGAAGTAGATCTCACCATAGCCGACGAAGACTTTGAGAAGCAATTCTGGTTTATTGATTTCAGATATGCCTTTAAACCTTCACCAAAGAGGCTGTCTGACTCATTACGTTCTTTTTTGGAGAGTGGCGTCAATGATGCTTTAGGGAGGGAAGGCCTTAAGGCTTGCTACCATTTCTTGCATGAGTTTGTTCTCACTACAAAGATACACGAGCTCAGACGCCAAGCTGTGCAGCTGAGCCGAAGCTCATGGACGGGAAGTTTGAATGTGGAACCACTCAACCGAGCTCTCGCCATACAATACTGGACGTCTAGATCTGCTGCGACTGGCTTAAAGAGCTGGGTCCTTATTGCGGTCAATAGCAATCGTAAACCCACTGGTAAACACGACGTCAACTCGACCAGCCAACTTGTTGCGAAATGGTATCGAGATGGCAAGGAAGTTCAGGAAACCCGCCCTGAATTTGATGTGGACGAATTGTCAATGGAGTCACTACTGACAAATATCATCGCCCAGCACGTTGGGTACATTCTCGGCAGTATCTATAACAGACTTATGACGGCAGCACGATTTCAAGGTCAGGAAGCAGGAATGGTCCTGCGGACTTCAAAGACGAATCCCGCATCTTCGGTTCTGACAATGCAGGTGGGCTGCAGCGAAAAACTTTCACTACTTCTTGAGCCAATGACAGGCGCATTTGCATTAAAGCCGCAGTCCAAATTCTCCATGCAACCGGAGCACCAGCTCAATAACGGCAATAACCCTTCAGAGGATGGCGTCAATTGCCTTGAACAAGTTCGTTGTGCCGTTCTGGAAGACGAAATACATCGTCGCAGCACGTCGATGGGATGGAATTTGCGAAAAGCGGCTATGACGGCGGAGGAGCTGAGATCAGTGACAAAATTGCGGGATTGGAGCCGCGTCATTTGGTTGTGCAAAGCTGGTTGGGACTCTAGCTGGTGCGTGGCGGTTGTTTTGAGCCTGGCTGGCGACCAGTGGTGGCTGCTTGAATCGTGAGTATATTGACCCTTGTATTGACCCTCATGGAAGAAGACATCTGGCATATGCTATGGAGATGATGATTTGAAGAAAATGCTAACCCCTGGATCAGGAACCGGAACAATAGCAGCCAATTACCCCGGCTCCAAACAAAGATACCGCTGAACAATGGCTATCCCGAGTTATCTGAAGCCTTTTGGAACAGTTTGGCATTCTTCACCACTGGGCTCATTGTACGATCAATCGACTTGAGGGAATTGCATCGACAGAGGATTAAGAACAGGTCAAGTAATAGAAGTTCCTCGTCGGCCTCACCACTCGTGCTACTGCCATCAATTGAGATTGCACTATCGGCCTTGTTTCCTGCCATGGCCATCAATAAAGATGACTTCGAGTCAGATTCATCAGTGTCTGATGACGACGGAGGCCACGACAATCTGGAGATTTTGTCGCTCATTCAGCGGGCGTCGGGGACCAGGGGAACTGGACCGAAAAAAGCATGGGCAGAAGATGTTGTCAACATCAGCTTTAAGGGGATCAAATGTCTTGCGCCAAACGGCGTCTTGAACGAGGACGGTTCACAAGATTCCCAACTTATTTGCACCTCGGAAGCCATCCTGAAAGCTAGGATACCTGCCAAATTTGCTTCATTATCCGGTCTAGCACACGGTGATGTTTCATATGACCCACGACGGGGTCAGTTCTTGCTGCGCATCGAACGGACGGTAGGCAAATCGATGCTTGATACGCTCAAATCACGAATCATGGCCGTTGATCGATTTGTGAACTTCTTGGAAGCCATGGACTGCGCCGGAGGCTCTATCACCACGGATTCGGTGACGCTGCGGCGAATAACATTCTACTACAGCGACAGCACATGTAGTCGGCAACAGCAAGCAGAAGGGCGCCACGGTCAAGCCCAGAATGAGGGCCAAGAATTAGGCCCGACCAAGCGCTGGCGCGTGGTCCTGGATCTGTCCAAACAATACATCGACATCGAATTAGAAAAGGGCAACCCCCATCTACGGGTACTGGATCTCATGAAACAACTCGTCAATTGTGACGATGGCATCAGCGGGCTCATGTCCTGGCTGCCTAAGTCGCTGCCGGCGCTGCAAGCAGTCGATGAGATGGCCAGCCACTGGGTGCCTTTTGTGATGGCGGGACAAGGATACTTTGAGTTTTCCATGAAGACGGCCGCGTGGATGAACCTTACCTATACGATTAGTGCTGGTAAGAAAAAGCAGAGCCGCAACACTGTTTCGGTAGACGTGAAGATGAAGCCACGTCGCGGAGAAGCATGGTGGCACGCGTGGCGGTCCGATACCGTTGTGGATTCGCAAGATGTCGTATCCAAAGCTTTGAAGCGCGTATGGGACAGTAAAGGCGAAGGTTGGCTCGGTCTGGCCACAGGTGCAGCTGGCCGGCCGCAGGGCGGCGTCGTGGCCATGCTGCTAGCCGTTGACAAAGCCATCCGCAGCTGTATAGTCGACGTTCCGGCCGAGAACAAGGAAGTTGTCATTCTAGACTAGCCAGCCTTCCGTTGTTTTGTTCTCGACCAATGACGTACTTGTTTAATCAGGAAGAAATGAAACGAGGAAGAAATGAAACAAAGAAGAAAAGAATAAGAGGAAGAAAATGAGATAAAAGACGCTGCATGAGTATAATATGGCAAAATCAAAGAATGAAAAAATCGCAAAAAAAAAAATCAGATGACTTTCATCCTCTTCCCCAAGCATGAAGAATGAAGATATTCAGCGTTTCTCCACCCATTGCCTCTTTTTTTCCTATACTTGGCCCGAGGCAGCCTAGAGCACTTTATTACCCCCAACCACTATTCTTCTCTCACTTCCACCTTCACCCATGTGTTTTCTTCCTTTTATTCTCTTTTTCTTTCTTTCATCCGTTTTGTTCTAATTTTGTATCGCTACGCAATCATGATACCTCAAAAACAAACCAGGAACGGGGGCATTCCTCAAAGGAGTTGGATCCATACCGATTCCTATCACTCCGCAGTCCTCAAAAGCCGGGGAACACTCTTAATGTTATTATTGCCTTCATTTTTCGTTCACCGGGTTTCTTGGGAGGTTTTCCGTCAGGGTCATGGTTGTTTCAAGGCAAGGGAATTCAAAAAGGGAGAATGATATTCAGCTACCCACTTAGTAGCCCAGCAGGTAGTTAGGTACAAACAGATTTGCTTAACATCAATTCCATGGTGTTTTTGTCCCGCAAGCTGATGAGTGCGTGGATTGGGGAGGTCGGCCCTGCAGTGTAAAAGATGAAGGTGATGCACGCTTTTAAAAAAATTCATGCAAAAGCCCAGTGCAGTCAGTCTTGTTACCGTAAAACCCTAGCAATTTCACTGTCAATCGGTCACAATAATAAAAGTGCTGGAAGATTAAAGATACGATACGTAGAAAGGACGGCCTATTTTCTAAATCCATTATCCCGTCAATACAATCCTGATACAATCCATATATATATAAAAAATAGGAAAGATAAAGACCTGAAACAAAAATCTACTTGCGAGCAGCTTTTATTCTGTTCTTCTCTCTTCTTCTCTTTTCTTCAAATCAAAGACCTGTCATGGATCTGCAGTTCCAAAATTTCATCCTCGCTTTTCTGTTCACCCCGTCTTCTCCGTAGCATGACCCCGCTATTCAAATCGCCGAGGTATCATAATTTTGGGAATATTCGTAAACTTGTCTGGCAAATCAAACGACTCCAGACCAGTGGTGTACCAGCCGTTGGAGTCTGAGGTGGTCTGTTTGGCAATGTCGTAGCCTGCGCGGAGGCCGCCCATGGCGCCTATTCTGGTGTACGAGCCGCCTGCTACGGCGAGTCTGCCGGCGAAATGGTCGCGGAGTTCCCGATCGGCCCGCAGCATGCGGTCCTTGTGGCCGACAAAGTGCTGGGGGATGCACTCCTTTGCGAAGCGCGAGAGCGCGAAGCACGGCGTGTCGGTAGGGATGCCAAGATGGCGCTCCAGCAGGGATTTCGCCTGCTCGATGGCATCTGCTTCCGAGGGCGGGGGTGCGCCCGAGTCGTAGTAGTGGCCTCCCATGAGGACGAAGAGCTTGGTACCGGGTGGTTCGTCGGGGCTAGTGGCGGCGCCGACGTCCGAGTCGTAGAAGACGCCGAGGGCACGCTCCGGGTTGTGCTCGCGGCTGACGGACCGGGGAATGAGGTAGCCAAAGCCGGGAGGCTTGAGGTTTTCTTCGGGATACCACAAGTTGACCGTCATGATGGACACTGAATGTGAGTCCGCCAGGCTGGGTAGCTTGTCGTCAGTGACACGCGCGAGGTCCTGGCTTGAGAGGGTGGAAATGACGCGGTCGTATGCACATGTTGAGGCTGACGACGTAGATTCGAGCCCATCCTCGTCCACCTCATTCCAGCTGTCCGTCTCGATTTTTACCTTGCCCATCTCCTTGTCGTAGCTGATATCCCTGACCGGGCGTCCCTTCTTAATCTCCACATTTGCTGTCTTGCTCAAAACATCCTCTAGCGCCTTGGGCAAGCTGTCCATGCCCTCCTTTCCAAAATGTAACAACGATCCCTCCGCCTTGAGGGCCATTAGTCGAATCTCTTGGTCCATTGACAGCTCTGACATGAACTGCTGCTCCCTCTTGGCCATAGTTCTCCTGAGGGGTCCGGGACTGGGCAGGTAGAACTTCCAGTAGAAGCGATCAAGGACGCTCCTGGCGCTCAACTTGTCAATGTCGCCCCCGTAGATACCGTGGATCATGGCTGATGCGATGTTCTCGGCCACGCTGTGGCTGCCGGTCACCTCGTAAAGCCACTCTGATATGGACATGTCCTTACTGGGCACGACAGGGGAGCTGATCATGCGATAAAAGAATCGGAAGAATGAGAAAAACGAATGCAGAAAGAGCGGCTCGCAGACGAATTCTGCTATACTGGCAGTGGGTGGCAGCTTGACGATATGGTCTGGATAGTAGATATAGCGTGGCTGGTCGGGAGGCGTAAAAACCGCGAGGCCGAGATCGAGAGCCTGTTGTAGGTGAGGTCATTGCAATTAGCGAAGGCCCTTTGCTTTTTGTTGGGTGAACAAGAAGGGACACAGGGCAGAGGAAGAGGGAGAGGAAAGGCAATACTGACCAGGTCGTAGAGGATGAGATCATCATAGCGCCAAGTACTCTTGTGCAGCGACGTCAAAGTCCGAGGTCCCCTTTCAAAACTGACGGTGCCCTTGACGCCATCCACGTTGACCGGCACACGATCAGTTTGGATCCAACCGCCGAGTCGGTCGCTACCCTCATAGAGCGTGATCTTTGCCGTCAAAGGAAGCTGCTTGGCCAAGTAATATGCCGTCGTAAGGCCTGTTAACCCGCCTCCCACGACGGCAATGTGTCCATTGTCGTTGAGCGTGGCATAGCGGCGTCGGCTAGCACATAGTTCTGGACGCTGGTACTGAATCTGACATCTCGGCCTATTGCTGCAAGGCGCCGACGAAGCATGGACGGTTGTGAAGCGGCGCAACAGGTTAATTCGAGAAATTCGACTTTGGGCGCAGCAGCTGGACCTGGTGCTGGTCCTGCTGGCAGACGCCAGAGAGAGCAGTGTCATGACAGCGTCTTCTGCCCGTTTGCGACACATTGCATGATGACGGCCTGCCATAGCATTGGCATTCATGTCGTGTGCGACTCGGATTCTCAATTGTCCGATTGATCATTTCAGGTTCAGACTTTATGGTGGAAGGCAGAGTGGGGACAATGCCGCCTCGAGCTAAATTGCCGCCTCGAGCCAAATTATCTGGACTAGGAGGGTATTACGTGCTTGGTTTCTTCAATCAACGTCTCTCAGTTGAATTAATTTATAATAAATATATATGTAGTTAGTATTGTCTTAGATTTAGGAGGTGACGTGACGTGATAATGTTGGGTCGTTTGTCTGTCTCTTTCTATCTGATTGCCCTCATCAGAATCGCCAATGTCATGTGATGGCACATGTGCCCGAAACAGCATAGGACAAGGTATGAAGGCAACATATGTATGTAGGTAATTAGATACCTACCTACTTATGCTCTAAGTTGACATCATGTCCATTCATTAGCCTCTCCGCTTCTCTGCTCACCCTTGTGAACACGCCACGCTTCTCGTTTCCCTCTAAGCTACATACTCCCTCATTCCCCCGGGGAGCTCAAGTTTTTACATCCTTCGCTTGCCATGCCCATCTGTGGCTGCGCTACTCCTGTCTTTGCCCTCTTCCCTTTCAGATAACAGGAACCGCGTTCCGGGAGACAGGAAAAATAATCAACGGTTACCATCCCTTCCGCCAAAACATTTAAACGCCTACCATGCCCTTTTCATCGTGATGGGAAATTGCCCATCAGTAATGTACAAGACCACTCCTTCTGACAAGGGAGAAAAGAAGAGTTCGTAGTCCCAAACCCAATGCCTCCGAATGTTGACTAAATTCTGCCATTTTTTTTTCTCATCTATTTTTTCACCCAATATGGGGAGCCCCCTCTTGTGATTCAAGCTACGTTCCAAAATCTTCAACTAGAAACCTCTGTTTTCATGGTTGGAGTTCTTCCCACGCCCCCTCCCCCCAACAGCTATACCATGACCTCAGCATCATGCGCGTGATCAATCATGTCATCTTCGTCGGGTTTGACAAGTTCCTCAGGCGCATTCTCATCCACGAATTTCCTCTCGCTGACGTGCTCTGTAGCTGATTCGGCGGTCCAGACCTTATCCTTGAACCCTCCTTGTTGGCCCGCTTCATGCGCAAAGTGGCAGGTGGGATTCAAGCAGGGCTTGAATTTGCACTGGGTCCTGACGTGAGTGAATTTGCAGTCTTCTGTCGTGCAGCCGGCGCCGTTGCGGCACAAGGGCATCGATGGGTGCTTGAATGGGCATCTCGGGTTCTGGCAATTTGGGAAGAACTTGCATTCCTGCTCACTCTGATGTGCGAGCTTGGTCGCCGGAGAAGGATGACGGCCGACGCATTTCCTGTTCTTGCAGGCAGCTCCGAAGCTGCACACATCGTTGGTGTCAATTGACGCCCCTGGAGGAGCAGCTGGAGATTGGTGTGCAAATTTACACTCTTTGTTGGTGCAATGTAGGTTGTACTTGCAAACGGTTCCTTCGGGATTTGGCGGCTCGTGCTTCTCACCCGACATCTCGACGTCTTCTCCCCCTTCGGTTGTCTCTTTCGCAAAACCATTGGCATTGCCTTGGTTGTTGCTCCTCTTTTTGTTGGGGTCTTGAACTCGTTCGAATAGCGACTTGCCACGGCGCTGATTCCCAAACACTCCGTTGTGATTATTGTTGTGGCTGTTGTTGTTGGCTCCGTTCATCAATTGCTGTGAGAGCTGATACATCATCTGATTTTGCTGCTCAAGCATGGCCATGAGCTCCATCTGGTTTGGTTGCTGACCCGTCATCATCCATGCGCCGCCTTGGGGTTGGGCGGCAAAGCCCGCTTGTAAAATGCCGGCGCGGTTATTCCTTTGCATACGGCCTTGCACGTTTCTAGGTCCAAAGGGCTGATTGCGGCCATGTGCACTGATCCTCTCGTTGCCGCCGCCACGCACACGGTGCAGAGCAGTATCTGCCGATCGATCCATGGCTCTTGACATATGACCAAGTAGTCGTTTATCTCGACCACTTCTCGAATTGCCGTTTCGCATCGACTTGGGCCCGGTGGGGCTAGTTACCCTTGTGTCAGTTCCAGGTTATATTGAATTTCATGAACAGGCAAAGGGCACCTCTACTTACGCATTCAATTGCGGTGTGTCAGTGACATTCATATCTGTGTCCATTTCTCTGGCCAACGTATGATCTTGCAAAGATCCCTCCACAGGGTTCACGCCCTCGGGCTGGCCGCCATTTAGCTGGGAGTTGAGCAAGTCGATCTGCTCAAACAGCCATCTTGAAAAACTGTGGACACTCGGGTCATCGGCAGGCAAGCCCAGTAGATCTGTCGATAAGTCTGCAGCGATTTGATCTTGAGTTTTCCCATTGGCCAGCATGAGAATTATATACTCGGCAAGCGCGGAGTCGTCAGCATTGGACCCCCATCCCACCTCAAGGAGCTTGGGTTGAATCGCGGTGCTGAGCGCCTCCGCCAAGGGCGTATTGAGAGCGACCTCGACGGGCATGGTGTAAAGGCGTTTCTTTGAGAAGAAATTATTCGAAACGGAAAATGTTAAAGATTTGGTTGCAACGGAAGGGGGTGTAGGGTTTTGTTGCGATACGCCGGTGGCGTCGTTCACGAGAGGGGGGTTGGCTTCTGTCGACGCGTTCGATCAAAATTTTCTGTGCCGATCAGCTTCGCTGCTTGAAATAATTGCGCTTTCTTCCTAGATGAGCAGGGATAGGTTGCGTGGCGGATCCGTTCACCTAGTTTTTGGGTATCGAGTATGTGAGGATGATAAAGTGACGGATACAGAGCTGATGTGATGTTATGGAACTGGGCGCAGATGTCTAAAAGACTGGAGAACAAAGCTCGTGATTAGGCACGTGATTTGAGAATGCTTACCGTAGTTTTAGCGGCGCCTGCATTGGCGACAGCCCACCCTATAGAAGCCGTCGATAGTTGCTGAATCATGATTATTTGTAATGCAAGTACACCTGCCATTGATATTAATCAATATGTTTTCGTGGTAAAGTCTCATGCCGCGCGCAGTTTTCCTCCTGCTCTTGACGATGATTACATATGAGTTTCATTGCCGGAAACTTTTGAATTGATGATCACCTTGATCTGTCGATGGTAGGAAGAGAAAGTCCAAAAACAGGAAGGCCAAGATCTTTTCTCTGAACCATGTGGTATGAGATGCTTTCTACGCTCTGCTATGAACTTGCGAGACTGTCGCACGTTGACAGGTTTTTTAACGACCATTACAGAAAAAATAGAACAGATCTGTGGTCGCGATTGCTGCTCATATAAAAACAGGTCGCGCAGGTAACCTTTCCATATTTTGGGATTAGTTGCTGTGGGGTGAGTGGATTGGGAAGATTTGGCTCTACACATCGACTACAAGACACACGCGCCTGCACAAGGTCAAGGAAGTGCTGCTTTGTGCCTACACAAAATAATGCTATGCAACATGGCCCGAGCGTTTTGTCGGGATGGATTCCTGTCGACTCACTAAGCTTATTCATCCTCCGACGCTATGACTCTCTTATGACTTGGCGCCTCTCAGAAAACCTCGGCCCAGAGCTGGCTTTCCCCTTTCTCAGTCCGGCATCCCGCGACATGGACGATGAGCGACTGCGACGGCGCGGGCTTAGTCGCAATCGTTTCAACCCCTCTTTCATCTGAGGGAGGTCCTGGCTTGCTTCTTCCCATCTCGGCCACTTTTTCTTCCCTGGCGTCAGCCAACGTTAACGCGTTTTGTTCAAGAGAAAACCCCGCCTCGATTAGCCACATCATGTCGGGCCGGCGCTAAACTGACCACACCACACCACCACTTTGCCTCATGCAGACAGCCAACAGTCAGCAGTCAGCAGGCAGCACTGAATTGCTATTCCGCCGTCCGGCGTTCGGTCGAACTGTCGAGAGCGCTTGGATATGGCCCACTTGACTGCGCCCAGCGCCGCAGCTGGCCTTCACGCTGCCCTGGAATCTGGGTGGGAAATCAACGACTCCTGGACAAGAGAGTAGAAGAAAAGAGACGTTGCGCTGGACTAGCGCTTGCGACAACTCATCTTCTTCACTTATTCTAAAAAAGAGCAGAAAAAAGGCTCTTTTTTCCGATTCTCAACCTCAACCTTACATCCTGAGATGGGGTTTCTAGAAGGCATCGCGGAGCATCTCTCCGCCAAGTTCATAGCGTCTTTCCTCCTCTTTGCCCTGATTCTTCGCGGCGTCTTGAACAGAATAGATGAGAATCGCCGCCTCAAACGTCTCGGAAATCAAGGCATCGACGTGGCCACATGGATCCCGTTTGGTGAGATGCTAATCGCTCTCTCATCTTGACCACTCTTCCCTTGTCTGACTGACGCAACCGAATAATCAGGCCTGGACCTCGTGTACAAAAGCATACGCGCCGTCAAGTCCAACAGAACCATGGATGTTTGGCGGGACTTCTTCTTCGGCGGGCGCCGAAACTGCGCCACGGTTGAAGCGCGCATTGTCAACGAGCGCGTCGTCTTTACCGTCGATCCGGACAATATCAAGGCTATGCTGGCCTCGCAGTTCTCCGACTACGGCAAGGGCCAGTCCTTCCATGAGGAATGGCAAGAGTTCCTGGGCGACAGCATCTTCGCTACCGACGGGGCCTTGTGGCAGAACAGCCGGCAGATGCTGCGGCCTCTGTTCACAAAGGACCGTGTCAGCGACCTCGAGTGCTTCGAGTCGCACATGGAGACTCTCTTCCGGGCTATTGCCAACGGGGGCGCCTTGCAAGGTGAGGACCAGCCCGTTGACATGAGCAAGGTGAACGGACAGGTCTTGGACGTTGCCGACTTGCTCTACCGGTATACCCTGGATGTGGCCACGGATTTCCTCCTCGGCGCCGATGTCAAATCCATGAGGTACGCCATCAAAACTCTTCTCAAAATCGCAATTGACCAAAACTTTTTCTCCCCCCATGACTCCCCTATAAAATGGCTAATCGAGGGTGAACAAACCCCCTTTTTCCAGCAACCCCAAGCAAGAATTTGCAGAAGCCTTCAACGGCGTCCAGCGCTTCCACAACATCACCTCCCGCGCCAACAGTCTCCGCCACCTGATTCCCAAATCCAAGTACCGATCCGACCTGCGTGTTATCAACAACTTCGTAGGCCGCTTCATCGACATGACGCTGCGCATGAGCCCCGACGAGCTCGAGTCCAAGACAGCCTCCGACAAGGACTACACCTTCCTCCACCGCCTCGCTCTCTTTACGCGCGACCGGAAAATCATCCGCGACCAAGTCATCGCCGTGCTCCTCGCCGGCCGCGACACCACTGCCGGAACCCTCTCCTGGGCCATCTACGAACTCGCTCGCCATCCAGAATGTTTCGCCAAGATGCGCCGCGAGATCCTCGACATCGTCGGTCCCTCCAAACCACCCACGTACGAAGACCTCAAGAACATGCCCTACCTCAAGGCCGTCATCAACGAAACCCTCCGTCTTTACCCCTCTGTGCCCTTCAACCTCCGCATCGCCCTTCGGGACTGCACTCTTCCCCGCGGCGGCGGCCCCGACGCCTCCGAGCCCATGCCCGTCCTCAAAAACACAAAGATTGGCTACTCGGCTCTCGTCATGCAGCGCAGGCCGGAGCTTTACCCTCCCGTATCAGACACCTTTGCCGATGTCTCCGTCTTCAGCCCCGAGCGCTGGGCGCACTGGCACCCCAAACCCCACGAGTACATCCCCTTCAATGCCGGTCCCCGCATATGCATTGGGCAGCAGTTTGCTCTCACTGAGATGAGCTACGTCCTCGTGAGAATGTTTCAGCGCTACAGCCGGCTAGACAGCCACATGTTTGCAGTTGACGGTGGCAACCCTGTCCTACAGGCCGATGTGGTCTTGTCGCCCGGCCAGGGTGTTCATGTTGCATTTTGGGAAACTGAGAAGAAGAAATGAAGCCCTTTTGGCATGTTGATTGGACTAGTTGAACCACGGGCTCTTTATATACGCATATTACTGTGTGTATGTGTAGATGGGGCAGAGTTGGAGCGACCAGGAGACAAGCAGAAATAAAGAGTGAATGTAATACATAGCAAAGCACTTCAATCATGACGCAAGAAGATCCATGTTTGCAATTAATCATAATAGCAGGGGCCAAAAAAGTAGGAGCCTTGAAATCAGGAACAGTCGTGGTTGTATCATTTTTTTTTAATTTGGTCCATGGACCTCGGTTTATTATCTTTCGTACCAATGATCGGCTGCCATTGTCCATTGCATATACCTGCGTGAGCAGATCTTGGTCATTCCAAGCCAAAGCTCACTCGTATGGCCTGGCCAAAGCGCTGAATCGCCTCGTTCATGTTTTCTGCACTGGCCGCAGCATATGTAGCTCGGAAGAACAGTCCAGGCATGGGCTTTTCCTTTTCGGCGAGGAACCAGGAGCCACGAGCCACGAGAACACCGCCATCGATGCAAGAGTCAAAGATCTCCTGCTCTACTTCTTCAAGTGTCTTGATGCCGCTCTGAGGATGTTTGGAATAGTCTACCTTGAGCCACAACTATATTTTTACCAGTATTAGAAGCACTCTCTACATCTCGCGATTTTAAAATTGCCCATCCTCGTATAGGAGAGGGAAAAGGAGGAAATACGAAAGGTTCACAACTCACAAACATGCCGGCAGCGGGTGGTGTCCAGGCCACGATATCCCGAGGTAGGTGGTCTTCGCAAGCGGCCAGCAAAGCATTTCTTCTCCGTGTATATTGCATGCGGAGATGCATTAGCCAACGTAGATAACCTTCATGACCCCATGACTCATCAAGTAACTTGTATAAGATGACCTGTGAGAAGCCACTAGGTCCCTGACTGGCCACCTCAGCATGACGTTGGTATCGTTCGATGATTTGTTCGGATCCGACAACCCAACCGAGTCGTGAACCTGGAACCAGAACCTTGGACAATGAGTCCATGCGCAACACACGACCATCCAGATCCATGCTGACAAACGTTGGTATCAGTGACGAAACAAAGTCCTCGACGCTTGCAGGTGAAGGGACCTCGGGCTGACCACGACCGGTGTACGGCTGCATCTGAAGGAAGTAATACGGCTCATCCTCAACAATGAACACGTCGTGCTTCTGGGCGACAGCATAGATGGCCTTTCGGCGCTCAACACCCTGGGTAGCTCCCGTGGGGTTCTGACCAGAGGGGACCGTGTAGAGGACATGAGGCTTCCTGGCGCCGCGGGATGCTGCGTCCCAGTTCGTGAGAATGTGATCCATGGCCTCGGGCACCAATCCCTCATCATCAATGAGGCAGCCAAAAACCTTGATGCCAAGGGGATGAATAGTCTCCAGAGCCGTAGAGAAGCTGAAGTCTTCGGTCAAAACCGAATCATTACGGTCCTTGTCGCAAAACATTCTTAATATCTGTTCTAAAGCTCCCGTGCTGCCTATAGTCTGGCAGATCCGCCAGTCAGCGTATGGAGGCTGACAGACAATCTCAGTGTGTTCAGTCAGGAACCGCATCATTTGGGCTGAGCCAGTAGACTGGCCGTAATTGAGAGCAATAGACAGGTCGTAGACACCCCCGTGGTCGCGGACATCATATTTGCCAATCGCCACCGTCTGTCCTCTCTCGCTGGTGTCTTGTTCTGAAAAGTGAGGAGCGACGGGCACCTTGATGCCAATTTCAGCAAAGGGAAAAGTTTCACTGGATGGCAGTCCGCCTCCAAGGGAGATAAGACCGGGTTTTTTGAGATGGTGAGCTGCTTGCTTGAGAGTGCATGGCTTTCTTTCCAGACTCTCTCTGGACAAGTGGCCTGGATGCGTGTCTGGTTAGTTTGCTGAGGTGAGGTCCGTACGACAGTAGAATGTAGGAACTGACTGTCCCACCGCCTTGCTTTTGGCTTCCCCGCTGTCTTGTGCGCCGTTAGAATGTCTTTCTGTCTGCTCCCAAACACATCTGGCGACAAATCACCTACAGAGCCTTTAAACATATCACTGTCCGATGCGGCAGCGACTCCTGCAATGAGTTGACCATTCGCGGCTCTCCTGGCCATGATCTCCTGAAGAATTGACGAGCGAGAAGTCATGCCATTGCTTATGACGGCTGTGGTGGACGGTGTCGGCATCGGCATGTTGACGACTGACAAAGAGACCAATGGGCTGGGACCACAGAGGACGAAGACGGGCGAAAGGGAGGAGAAGGGAGGAGAAGGGAGGAGGAAGAGGAGGAGTGGTGGGAGGAGTGATGGTTTGGAGGTTGCAGGTTGCAGGTTGCAGCTGCCAACCAGACCGGATTTCATTCAACGGTGTTGGTCATTGTGTCATTGTGACTGGTGTCGGCAGGCCATCGATGCTAACCCGAGTGGCCGTGTCGAGACGACCACGAGATGACACTGCTACTGCTACTGCTACATGCAGGGACTCACGCAGCAAAGGCCATGGATGCCTCAACCGGGCGAATTGGCGCGCAGCAGACCAGCTATCGGTGGGCCAGGCAGCATCCGAGGGCATCAATCATCAATCCAGACACTCAATCCAGATGTCTAGTCTGGCCGGCTCCTCGAATTTCTCCGCCGACTTGCTGTTTTGGTACCAGCACCGTGGTCCGCTGGCATCCGGTTGGCTGGCTGCGCATGTGGCTCGGCGCGTGACATTATCAGTGATGGGGCTGCTAGCTCCACGTCCTCCGATAAAGTATTGATTGACGATTGAACATGGCCTGTCTGCGACGTTTGAGGTGAGACCAGACGGGGCGCTTCTGTAGCACCAAAAGTCTCAGCCTCTACACTTTACAACAAGATTTGCCCATCGTTCTTGCTCATCACTAGCCACAACTCGTCGCTCAAGCTTCGAGCTCGCAGAATGGGTTCATCCCAGCGTCTACAGCTCCGATCGCGATAGTGACAGGTGCGAGCCGCGGGCTCATCTTGGCGGAACGAATTCTTCTTGTTTCAAATAATGAAAAAAAAAAAAAAAAAAAAAAAAAAAAAAAGTGGCAGCGATCTGTGATATAGCTCGAAAACTACCACTACCATCACAGGCCTTGAATGACACAAAGCTGGCCTTGCGAATGCATTCAAGTTTCGGCAGCGCAAAGTACCCGGTCAATGACTTATGTAATCACGCGCTCCTCCAATAGACACGAGTGGGCTGAGGGACTGCCAGCTGCTGCTATCCCGCACTAATACGTTCTAGGCATGCTTTGCTCCTGCCAGCCAGCAAGCACCCGTTGAACGTTGCCTGCGCATCGGCCAGACTGCCACCACCCAGTTCTCCTAGGAATTAGGAGCACAACCATCATTGCCGACCACGATTTTGCCGCGTGCCGACCAGGGAATGCAATCAATGAAGCCGAAAACCATTTCGTCCAAGCGCCTCGATGCATGGAGATGACTCCGAGGTTGCAATTGCCCACTTACTCATCCCTCAAACGCCCAACGCTGTCGATAGCTGATCGTAGGGGGAAAGCTTGCGACCACCATGTACTGGCCCATCGGCACTCCGCGAATCTATGCCACGAGCAGCGGTCGCACCCCCGAGCTGAACCTATTCGTGTCATATGACGGCCTACATCAACCTGATAACTCAAGCTCATCGTCTTCTCTCGTCCAACGGGGCCAAACTCGTATTTTAGCTGCGTCGGACCACAGCGATATTGACGCTCTGCCTCCGCCCACACCCACCACACCAGCTACACCAGCAGTCCAGTCAATTGAGCAATACGATTTTCCTGTCCATACCTCAACAAAGCTTCTCTCGAATTCCAAAGATCCAGTCAACCAGAATTCTCTTCCTTTGAAAGATCCTGTTCTCTCGTTGTGTGTCGCCCGCAATGGCCACATATTTGGTGTTGCCACAGCCACAAGCATCACGCTATGGCAAACCAAGGTAAGCCATTTTCGCTTTCCGCCGGCCCGGTTAGGCCAGCAGAGTCACACGCTGAAATTCTTTACAGCCTACCGTCATACTTGCTATTGTGGTGCGATCCGAATCATCCATCCGATCTTATGGGACCAACGTTGACCTACTCTTGCGCGGAGACTCGGCGATCCTGGTGGTCCACACCTCCGAGGGCTACCTGATAACCTATTCAATAGCAACAGACGGCGAGTCTTGCGTGTACAAGCCACACTTCCCAAACTACCACAATATACAACGACGAAAGCAGAGTCTCGTCGGCTCTCAGGCAGGTCTACGGGGAGACCAGATCTTCTGGGGTCCAGGGGAAGGGCCAGGCGTACGTGACGTGAGTGTTCGATTTCGTATGGTGATTAAGATCGATGCGGGGATTGAAAGTGCTTTGGCGCTCGACGACGAATTAGTAGTGGCTACACGGAAGCCAGCAGCAGTACAGTGTATACGATGGACTCCCGACAGCACCGGCCATCAAACTAGAACCGAGCTCATAAGCAAAATGGAATGGGTCGAAAAAAAGTCATCGATTGTGGAGATGACATACGACAGACCCATGAACCTGGCAACCTGGATCACGACTGATGGACGGGCCTACGCAGTACAGCGCCAACAATTGCGAGCGGACGCGGATCAAGAGAATGCAGACGGCAAGCGCTTATTCAGTGGCCATTGTTTCCATAACCCTGAATCTCCGGAGAATTTTGCCGTAAAGTCGGTGATCAACGCTCGATTCTCACTGATTGCCGTTGGTTGTATGGACAGCACAATTCACGTCTATTCGGTTCGAGACTATGCGGGCAACATTGTTTTATCTCACAAGCAACGCATACCTGTATCCACTACGGCATCAGGGGCTTTCACAACTCTTTCTTATTCCCCAGATGGGTACTGTCTCTTTGCAGGTTTCGAAAAGGGTTGGTCGACATGGAGCATGTTTGGCAAGTTGGGAAGTAATAGTTTTGGTGCCGATGCTCGCATTTCAAACGGCAACGAAGAGCAGTGGCTGAGCGGATGCCGCTCTGCTGCTTGGATTGGTGGAGGCTCGGAGATTTTGCTCGTGGGACGTAGCCATGAAGCCATCTGGAGTCTCGAGATGGCTAAAAACGCGGTGACAGGCTGTTATCACGAGGCAAACGTCTTTCGAACGGTCCTTCAGACACCGACGGCAGTTATGGTCTATCGAGGATATGATCTCCCTGACATGACCAGCATTTCGGCTGAGCCGTTCCTATGGCACACTTCTAGAATTCCTCCTATGTATCTTTTGAACCAGTGGCCCATTCGCCAGACAGTCATCTCCTCGGATGGACGGTATGTTGCCGTCGCTGGTCGCCGGGGGCTCGCTCATTACAGTGTCAACAGCGGGAGATGGAAAACGTTTGCGACAGAAGAGATGGAGAATGAGTTTCAGGTTCGTGGCGGTATGTGCTGGTACCAACACATTCTTATCGCCGCGATCGAGAGTAACAGAAACTATGAGCTGCGTCTGTTCTCCCGGGAGACGGCACTCGATCTGTCGCAAGTATTATTTCGACAGCCAATCACCGCACCCGTGGTCCTGGTGACTACCTCCGGAGAAGATTCGCTTCTGGTGTATACGTACGAAAATATTCTCTATCATTTTATTTTTAGTCCTGGATCCGACTCTGTTCGTCTGGTTCAGGTAGGGCAGATTGCATTTCACGGCATCGTACGGTCCCCTGCGAGAGTCAGAGGACTCAGCTGGATTTTGCCAGAGAGCCAAATAATAGATGGTGATCCGTCTCAGGATGTGGCCGTGGCCTCTGTCATCTTCTTGGTGGATGGAAAGCTAGTGCTGCTCAGTCCCTCGCTTAACGGAGAGGGTCAATTGAAGTACGATATGCGCATCATTGCGCATAATGTCGAGTACCACGCCAGCATGAGAGACCAGCCGTTTCTCAACGTGGCTCATTTGTCTGAAGACCCATCGCTGGGACGAGGGCCTCCTGCTCTGAAACATTCCCTCTGGCTGTTTGATGGGATGGAGATTAAGGCTTGGCCGAACATCAATGAAATACTCGGCGCAGCATCGTTCGAAAGTAATAAGGACTTTCCCCCTTCGGTGTCAGTTCCAGTTGACTTTTACCCACTCTCTGTGCTTTTAGAGAAGGGCATCGTCCTAGGAGTCGAATCTGATTTGGTTCAAAGGCGAGATGTCACCTTTTCATTTTTCCATTTCGCCATCAGGGTACGTGCGCGTCCAAAAACAAAAATCTTCAAAAAAAAAAAAAAAAAGGTTTATTTCATGAATGCCATGCTAACTCAAGCGGGCTCTATTGCTCATTAGACACAATTATTCTTGCCCGACGTCTTACGCTTCTACCTGCGACAAAGCCGGACAATCGAAGCGGGAGAGCTGTGTGAGCAGTATCAGAAACTGGAATACCTGTCACACGGGTTGGAAATTCTCCTGCATCATGTGCTAGACGAAGAGGCGGACACATGTCCTAAACCAGAAGACGCGGTTCTACCTCGAGTGCTCTCACTCTTGTCGTCATCAAAAGAGTATCTCGACGTGGTGCTGCAGTGCACCCGAAAAACCGAAGCACGACAGTGGAAGACACTGTTTGCCTATCTGCCACCAGTGACAGAACTATTCGAAGAATCGCTACAACGGGGATCTCTAAAGACGGCCGGAGGGTATCTGATTGTGCTGCACACTTTAGAGGAGCTGGAGTCGTCCACGGACCAGTCGGTGCGTGTTCTATCCCGGGCCATTGAGGAAGGAGACTGGGAGCTGTGCAAAGAATTGGCACGCTTCCTGGCAGCCATGGACGAGACAGGCGAGGTGCTCAAGGACGTCATGCACATGGTGAACATGGGTAAAAAATATGAAGCGGGACGTGATGAGATGAGAAATCGCTTAGAGATTCCTATCCTCAAGGCTTCCAACGGCGGTGCCGCAAGAGTCAGCAGGGACAGAGAAGACGTCGACGAGACAGAATCTGATCTGCCCTCGGTGAGCGACATTTCTAGTGTTGGGTCCATGGCCAGCCCCTTCAGTGGGCCTAGGTCTCCTTGAGCAGACCGGTGGTGTCGGTTGAGCGCTCGGTCGCATATGTATGAATTGATGGATAAAACAAATACAAGAATGAATGTGGAGGGAAGACGGCATGTATATTGTGAAATGGAATGAAAAAACTTTTCATTTTGAAATAAGTAGATGGGGCCAAGATACTTGGCTGGAAATGACGCAAGCACCAGTGCCATAAATGATGCCAATCATCATCTATGTTCTGTACTCTATGGCCAAAAGCCCTCATAGCATATAATATATACTTGCGTCACGATATCTTGTTGCATCATTGAGCCGCGCCTAGTCTCGTCAACCAGCCCAGCTCAGCTCATAGCCACGAAGCTGTAGCTTGGCACAGTCTCTGCGCGAAAGTCGTGAGGCGAGATAAAAAGCAAGAGAGGTGTCTCGCTAGAAAAAGAACTTTTGTGGACCTGGGCGTGTGTATCCCCAGTTCTTACGAGATGCGATGAATGGAATTGTCCTCATTCGGCTGGAAAATGGGAGCTGGGTTCCCGCCCTGGGGCTGAAGGATCTCGCCTTTGACTGCGTTGTGGCCGTTGCGTTCGTCGCGGCGACGTTGCTGCTCGATGCGCTGCTCGTGAGGATTGCGCTCGTGGTGCGGCATGCTCTACGGCACTCCAAGGGTCTTCCTAGTTGTCCTCTGGACTGGCACGAGGTCGGACGATGCCGTCGTCATTGATTTGCCCCGGGGCGACACCCTCTGCTTCCTGCTGGGCAGAGGAGGGCGTTCATGCTTGAGAGGCTTCAAAGTCTGGTTGTTCCGCAGCACAAAACTACACAAATTTGTCTACTTCAGGAATGAGTCCGCAAATTTAAAGAAAAGGGCAACTTTTGATCTCTTTTTTTTTTTTTTTTGAC